>JAMKCH010080411.1:0-12348 GCA_023653785.1 Ophioderma brevispina | reverse complement strand
TCATGAAGTCACAGACTTTGTGCGGTTTATAACAAGGGTTTCTTGCTCTCTTATGGTGGAGAATGAGTTTGAAAAGTGTCCTCAAATTTATTTTTTGGCCTGAGAATATAAATACATTTACAATTCTTGTTTTCTATCACCCTCCACAATAATACTGTCCCCTGTACTTTTAATTTGCTGTCCAATCTAAAATGTCACCCATCATCAACACATTATGTAAGGCACTGAATAAATTGCACAACATTGGAAAAAGAAGTAAACAACACCTTGTTGGAATGTTGGCAGCATAATGTTGTGCTTGCAGCTTTTTTCTTCTAAGACTAAAAACACCATATATGGATTATGAATTTGATATGGGGTTCACACTCTTTCACATAACTTGTAACCATTTGTTTCAATTTGTTCCAATACAAAATTACATTCCACACTTTTTGTATCGAAGAAATAATTCTCAATTTAATCCCTTTCAGATGGGTAATGATTTTTAGAACGCTAACTGTGCAAAAATCTCTCCTTGCACCTTTCATGATAGACAGCAATACTTTAACACAAATTTTTGCTGTGTTTTTTAGTAATAGAAACCTTGGAAGTTTCAGGTGTTTCCCCAAATAGTACAACACATTTCCAAGAATTTTCCAGAAATAGTAAGGATGTTCCGTAAGGATCAAAATAATGATTGTTCCCTTCCTGAGAAGACAATTTTGTCATAATTTACAGAGTACTGCTATAGGGAGAACTGCCAGTATTTCTCTTTTGTTTGTATACATGTACCTACCACAATATCCCTATACAGACTTGTCTTAATGTAAATACACTAGAT
This sequence comes from Ophioderma brevispina, assembly GCA_023653785.1. Lineage (NCBI taxonomy): Eukaryota > Metazoa > Echinodermata > Ophiuroidea > Amphilepidida > Ophiodermatidae > Ophioderma > Ophioderma brevispina. The sequence goes on along the minus strand of JAMKCH010080411.1, from coordinate 11,528 downwards.
ATATCCTTGTGGAAACCCACATATGACCCCACAAGGACAAAAATTGAATTTTGTGTTTGAGTAGAGTGATTTGATTCATAACTTATTCTTTTCACTTTTTTCTCCTTTCAGAGTTGTAACGCTGCTTGTAACAGACATTTAAACCGTACATATTCATGTTTCATTACATACTAGGTGGGTTTAGATGCTAGTTATACTTGTACTTGAAATGTGGAATTCTTTTGTTCATGAATCTTTTAAACAAAAGAATCCCATGTTTCGTCACGCATGACATAGGGTCAACTTCACCAATATGCAAACACCACACAAGTACTGTGTACACAATCCAATGTTTTTCATCATATAATTTGTTTTTGGGTGTTGACATGTATCATTTTATCACAATTTCAGCACAGTGTCAACCTAACTCCACTTAAAATCAGCTGACCAAATGCACCAATCATTAATCACAGACATGCCTTCATGTGCAGCGCTTCTGCAAGTCACAACTTAAAAAAGCAATCTTGCACTTGGAACCAGTGCTATCAGTAACAACAATTAAACAAACAAATTGAGGTAATTGGAATTATTTTTACATCTTATTTTGGAAAAAAAAAAACTAATAAAATGCCTTGTAAGTAACGTTATCGTATCATATGGAACATATTTCAGACATCAGATGTCAGTCTGTCCTTTAATGCCAATGGGTCGCTTTACTGCATCATGGGTTGTGGAAGGCACTGGCATGTCTGTACTGTGTGGAACTTGCTACATTGAAATTTAGAAGGATATTTCAGTCCTTATTAGCCATCACAGGCAGCGTAACTGCATGAATTCGTAGCAATTAATTGGAGAATGTCCCTGTGATTAAAGGCAAGTGTGAGATTTACCACCACTCATGCTACTGGAAACCTAGGTTGTGGCATCCGTTCCAGAGCGAAGCTATTCATTATATTGAGTGCAGACAACAATAGCAGTAGCGATTTATTCCGAAATTTTATCAAGGATTAGAATTGCAAATCTGGCACACCAATTCCTTGCTGGTCTTGTGGTTTAGGTAGCTGACTTTATGATACAGTTGTCTCGGTTTCGAATCTCGCGCGCCTTTTGAAAATATATAAATTTGTATCAAGTTTTTCAGGTTAGAGGGAAAAAAAAGTCCAAACAACAGATAAGAAGAAAAATAATAGTGCCCTTTGTGGTTAGTGGGGAAACCTGCTCCTGGAAGCACTGGGTGGTGGTCAAAAAATGCCCATGTGTGGATAAAGTCCTTTTTAATTTTTGTTGTCAATATCAGGGTAGCGTGGATAACATGTTCAGTTTTATGTTGACATAATTATAATGTATGTCAACATTTTGTTGACATTCACCTATGTCAACAACGCCGACACACAGGGAAGCATCTGTGCATGCGTAAGGCATGTTGAAATGTCAGGGTGATCATGTGAATTCTTGTCATTATTCATCAGACTGTACATGTTCGGGGAATTTGTTTAATAAACCTAATATAAATAAGTATTCCACCAATATTGTGCTGCCTAGGAAAAGGGGCGGCTACAGAATCGGAAAGCAGGGGCGAAAAGGAGAGTTCTTATACTGTGAGTTATCGGGAAACAGACTTATTCATGCAGAAATCTTTATTGGAACTTTAGTAGTTATTGTTGTATTAAGTGCCCAGGTTATACGAAATTCCGGTACAATATATGTGAACCAGTTCTTGTTGGTTGATAACACGCCATTTTAACTCTGCTTTTCGCCCCTGCTTTTCGGATTCGGGACGACGTCCTGCTAGGAAAAAAAGTGAAAGGTACATTCCAAATGTGCTGGATATACCTAAACCCAAGGGGTTTGTCCAACCTTTTTGACACACAGGCCGCATTAGTTGAATCAACAAAACTACGGTGGGGCGCAAACAAGTAATCGGGCTCTCAAGTTTGGTTTATGACAAGTCTGTAAGTTAACTCATGATCTATACCATACCAATAAGGATCATAGCAATACCAGAGATGAGATTTTTTTGAGTCACATTAAACACAAATTTTCCCCTTTTTTTGTGCCTTTTTTTACAAATTTTTAAAAAAATTTGGCTTCATTTGAGGGGAGGGGAACACTGGGCTAATTTTCCCCCAATGTTTTAAACAAAAGAATCCCATGTTTCGTCACGCATGACATAGGGTCAACTTCACCAATATGCAAACACCACACAAGTACTGTGTACACAATCCAATGTTTTTCATCATATAATTTGTTTTTGGGTGTTGACATGTATCATTTTATCACAATTTCAGCACAGTGTCAACCTAACTCCACTTAAAATCAGCTGACCAAATGCACCAATCATTAATCACAGACATGCCTTCATGTGCAGCGCTTCTGCAAGTCAACTTCAAACAAATGCATCTTGCACTTGTACCCATTGCTCTAGTAACAACAATAAACACAAATTGAGGTAATTATTTGAATTATTTTCACATCTTATTTTGGAAAAACTAATAAAATGCCTTGTAAGTAACTGTTTACTTTTATCAACAGAAAATTTTCCAGACTCAATTCAGTCTGTCCCTTTTAATGCCACTGGGTCTGCTTACTGCATTATGGGTTGTGGAAGTCCGGCATGTCTGTACTGTGTGGAACTTCTACATTGAAATTTAGAAGGATATTTCAGTTTAAGCCATCACCGTGCAGAGTACTTGCATCATTTCTTATCATACTTCTGTAGCATTTCCCTGGATAAGTGCATGTTGGAGATTTTGACCACCAACTCATGCTACTGGAACATAGGTTGGCATCCGTTCTAGAGCAGAGCTATTTCCTTATATTGATTGCTGACAACAATAGCATTAGCGATTTATTCCGTAAATGTTATCAATGATGAAGAATTGCAAATCTGGCACACCAATCCTCGCTGGTCTTGTGGTAGGTTAGCTGACCTCATGATAACAGTTGTCTCTGTTTGAATCTCTCTACTGCCTTTTAAAATATATAAATTTGTTATTATTTTTTTCGTTAGAGGAAAAAAAAGTCCAAAACATGATAAGAAAAAATAATAGCTGCCCTTTGTGTTAGCGAGGGAAACCGGCTCCCTGGAGCATGGGTGGTGGTCACAAACTGCCATGTGTGGATAAGTACCGTGAATTTTTTTGTCAATATTTTTTTTTTTTTAATTTTTTACATTTTTATTGGACATAATTATAATGTATGTCAACATTTTGTTGACATTCACCTATGTCAACAACGAACGACACTACAGGGAAGCATCGTGTCATGCGTAAGCGTTGAAATGTCAGTGGTGATCCTGTTGAATTCGTTTCAATTAACTTCATCAGACCTGTACTGTTCGTGAATTCTTTGTTTATCAACCTATAAATAGTTTCACATATATGTGTATGCCTAGGAACAGGGCGGCTCCAGAATCGGTAAAAGACAGGGGCGAAGGAAGAGTTATATACCGCGAGTTTCGTAAACAACTTATTCATGCAGAACTCTTTATTGAAATAGTATTATTGTTGTATCAAGTGCCAGGTATACAAGGTCTGGCTACAATTATATGTGAACAGTTCTTGTTGGTTGATAACACGGAATTTTTAACTCTGCTTTTCTCGCCCCTGCTTTCCGATTCTGGAGCCGTCCCTGCCTAGGAAACAAAATTGAAAGGTACATTTCAAAGGTGCTGGAATATACCTAACCCGGGTTGTCCAACCTTTTGACGCAAGGGCCGCATTGGTTGAATCACAACTACTGTGGGCCGCAAACAGTAATCCGGCTCTCAAGTTTGGTTTATGACAAGTCGGGAAAGTAGGACTCATATCTATACCTACAATAAGGATCCTAGCAATACCAAGATGCAGATTTTTGATTCATTTTAACACAAATTTTAATTTTTTAGAAAAAATCAACTTGATTTAGCCATTTTTAAAAATTGGGCTTCATTTTGGAGGAAACTGGCTAGATTTTTTCCCACATGTTTTAGAAAATTTGGTTTATATGATGAAATTGGACGGAATTTTCTCAATAATGTTTAAGTTCGGTTTCAGTTGAGAAATTGAATTCAAATAACATTTTTGTACAAATCTAGTAAGATATTTACATGTAGCATTTTAATTTTTCTGGTAAGTACCTCGCGGGCCGCATTAGAGCTCTTAGCGGGCCGCACATGGCCCGCGGGATGGCAGTTGGACACCCCTAACTAACACCAGAATAATTCTGAAACAAGAACATGAAGCCTTTCCATAACACTAACTATAAAACCAAATGTCATGGCCTCTGTAACATGACATTCAATGTTTATTCTCTAGTTCTATTGTACACAAAATGTAAGACATCCTTCCATCTATTTGCTCTCTCGTACTCACAGTCAAGGTAGAAGCTACCCGTATATTCCTTGTCACAATGCCCTCCCCACAGGGCTTATCCCAAAAGTGCATCACTTGGTTTGGTAGCTGTTTTTGGAAATGTGAATAAAATAACTTGTTTTGATAACAATTATTGAAGCTTTTTTTCAGCCTGCAAGTGTGAGTGACTCTGTAAGATATGTTTTGTAAAATAATCTTAATTACTAGTATTTAGAACATTCCTTTTGACTTTTCAATCGCAACACGTGATACTCTTTTTAGCTAGTGCACTGTTTCCCCTGCACATAACTTGTATTCAAAGGTAGGTATGATGCGTGAACTGGCTTACAAAATGCACCTACATGGAAGTATTTTCCAATTAAAAAAACATACCCTAAGTATTTTGGTCACACCTACATCACAATATAGGGTTAAGAAAACATTACCCTTTTTCCATAGTTGCTGTTTTTGATACCTTATAACAATTACGCGTACATCATCTGTTGGAAAAAAAGGACCCTTTTACGAGTTTAAGCTTGTGGGTTTTTTCACCACAGCATAACCACCTTTGAATAAAGTGGCCGTCCAGTCATTCAATCAAGAAAAAACTAATAACTGAACTAATTGTCCTAAGTTGGCTACTGGTGCCGATTCTATTTGGAAATGTCAGAATTCAGTGCTCTCACACAATTCCAATGATCTTAGAAATATATGTGGTCAGATTTTTGTTCCACTTGTCAGTATTGGGAAGAAATATCCTATCGTGGTTATCATAAACGTAAGTTTTTTCATTTCAAACAATATTTTGCAAAACAAACTGTCAACCACAGCGATGCATTTGTTATAACCCTGTTTAGACATTTAATCACTTTAATCTGGCTACATGAAAATGTGCTTTTATTGTACCTTTAACAGTGAATCTGAAACAATGCACAATGATTGGCAAGAATCGCATTCAAAAGTTATACTGCTTACCAGTGCAGTGTGGCAATAGGAGCTTTTTTTGAAAAGCGTATATTTGCTCTCTTTGACTGTGAATCATTACTCTTAGCTATCAAAGTTACTCAATCTCTTTTGACAGATACACTTCACATCAAACGTATTTTTCAAAAGTGAGTGAGCACCCTCTCTTGCCCTGATTGTCATACCATTCCAAGTAGCCACATTCACCTTCATGGTCTGCCCTTCCACTGTTTTCGTATACCTGTATTGTAAGCATATCCCTGAGTGTTCAAACAAACACTTGCTTGTTGATGATGAAAGCACCAACGTATTCTCAGTAATGAGATCTTGCAACTTGGGCCTTTGCATTGTGATGGTCATAGAAAAACCAACGTAAGTCGGTTCACGTAAGGCTTCTTCCATCTCCCTTTACCGGATGCCATGGTGCATCTTTGTATACGACTAGGTAGCATATGCCATCCTGAATTTGCTGTGAGAATTGGTTGGGAATACATTAAGGTATTGGCCTGACTTCACTCTCCTGTTCTGTATGATGATCGTTATGCCCAAGACTTTTGCTGCGGGTCGTAAAAGCGGCAGACTTCCTCTATCTGCCACCCGAACTCTTGCAGAATTGTGAGTTCTTGCCATAACTATACTCTTACCTTTGTATGCACTGCAGATGGTACCACAGACATCAGCGTACCCGGTGCACTTTTCTCCCACTTCTTAATAGCAAATTGCTGTACCGCCACTTTGGATGTCATCGTAATTTGCACCCCAGCCCTGATAGCCTCCAATGACATATATGTATCCATCTAGTTTCAACCACAGCACACTTCCTCTTGGGACCTTCATGCTTGGGAGTTCATCCCACTGATTTTTCTGTGGCATCATACTGATAAACTTCACCTGTTGTTTTTGCCCCCTTCATCCCATCATTCTCTGGAACAGCTGCCTCCTCACACCCCCTGTTCTTAAATTTCTCAAATCCACCACTCAATCAGCTCTGGCCATATCCAAAGTTTCTTCATCTTCACATTTCCCTCCAACCGAATATAAATGCCCATCAACCACAATCAACTCTGATCCAAAACTTGAGTGAGGTATTTTGTTCCGCCATGAAAACCAATCCACATTTTGTTGTTAGTGGCAGAAATATTTGACTGGTTTCACATTCATGCCTCCAGTTTTGATCAGCCTGAAATGATCAAAATACAATTAATTTACAGAAGATATCCAACCACTTTTTGATATTGATTATGCTCCTTATTCCTATCATATTGTAATTGATTTCTGTTTTTAATGCTGCTTTTATAATGATTTTGTTTACTGCACAGCAATTGAAATTTAAAGGGTCAACGTAAAAGTGCACCAGGCATCATTGCATGTTGCACATCTAACAATGAGAGTGAAAAATTTTTCTATTCTATGGTAGTTCTTGTGTATTTTTTAATATTAAAGCATTTAACTTTTCTCCGGACTTGAGGGGGGGCCTTTTTACCTTCCCTAACCTAAAAATGCCATATTATGATAATAATCTGAGAAATTGAGGGTTAATCTGCAACACAGCTTGGCAATTGTCTCTTTAAAAGGTGCGGTTCGCATTTATGTGTATTGTGTTCTCTACTTGATCTGAGAGCAATGGCAACTTGCACATACACCCCATCAAGTTACGCGTGGGAAACAAACTTGCGGTTTTGTGGTAGACGCAATATGGATGTTGCAAAGCCCCTATCAATACTCTCGAATAATTATGGTTACTCACTAAACTTTGTTTTTTTTGTTTATATCTTGGGAAATGAAATGGATTTGAGGGCTCAAATTTCAGGAGGACAATGAGAAAAATACGGCCTTTTATCGATATCAAAATCGATACTACTTCCTGGTAAATCATGGGGGGGTCCCAAAGATGATCGGAATACCCACCTTTAAGAGCAATTTTAAGCCATGGCGACATCATTTTGACAACTGATAAGTAGTAGGGCATGCAAGAGCTACATGTACTACCTAAGAGCTAAAATCCATTGTTGAAATCTCCAATATATTCCTATTAAAGTGACAGGAGGAGATTTTTTTAGGATCCAAATTCTCTCAAATTGCACATAATCGATTGTAGACCAGCTACCAAGAACGTTCCGAAGGTTTTTATGGGACAAACAAGTACAAAGAAAACAGCAAACCTTGTTTTGCACTTGCCCTGCCTACCGCATTGTCCCCATAGAACACCGTTCTTTGAACTTCTTTCGTGCACGTCAGAAATTACTAAATCAATTTACATAGACGCTATTCGGCTTATTCACTTCAGTTTAATCTAATACATTGGAAAGCATTCGAAATATGCAAAAAACCCGGGTCGAAAAAAATTGGGGCGCTTGCTTTCTGGAAATCTCCTCTTCTCTTTAAGGTTATTATTTTAAATGTTATAGTCGCCCTCTATATGGAAATTGGTAAGGATTTAACTTTTGAAATTGTAAAAACCTGACAATAACTTCTTATTAGAATGACACCATTGACCACAACGTGATAACCTCCTAATGTACTTGAAAATCATCTGTTATTTTGGCCAGTGCAACTGATAGGTCCCGTGAAGGTTCCTCATGCAGGACCTGTCCCTGAGCTACCGACTTTTAGCAAATGATGTACCAAGCTGAAATGAATATGCTGCACTTTCTTCAGAAGGATCAAATCCATACCCGTTCAAAAGGATCAAATCCAAACCCCTTTATTCAATACAAACCAGATTATAAGGCGGGATTCCCAGTTTCACACGAAGATATTGCATTGGAGGGAACGATTAACTTGCGCACGGATGATAAAATTGTTCCGTGCAAATCTTGTAAATCTAAATAAGGACTGCCTTTCCTTCCGCGTGGACGTACTTAAGTTAAAACCCACGCAATGTAATCCCGGTAATTGGTACTCAATGCCCTATTGTCAGGGCACAAGACTAACCCAATTATCAATGGCTCATAAATTTGAGTGGGGCGATGAATCAATAATCATCTTCAGTTTTACTAAATTACCACAATTTCGCAAAGTGTGTTGATTGAGTAGAGGACTATAATAATGCACTACAGAAAAGCTAATCTTACATGTATGCAACGATTAAATCCGAAATAAGCTAACTACCACTTCTGATAGACTATTTTTATCGTATAAATCATAAAACATAAATAGTAATTAACTCAATATCTGCTACGAGCTGATTATGCAATTTTGTTTCCCACACATTTAAGTCAACAACACTCATGAGGTTGTAAACATGCGGCCATGCCTATTTAACGACTAACCCAGGACCTTTGGGTCATGAGGGGTCTTTATAGCCACGAACTCACATGTGCCCTCTGTTAATTGGCTATAAAAGATTTCTCCAGTGCGCTTACAAATGTTCCATGTGAGGTTCGTTTGTTACAATGTGAATATTGAATGCGGCTGAGTATTTTTGCGTGCGACATGTTTCCGTCGAAGGCTTCCCTCCTAGGCAATACTTCCTTTCCCTCCGAAACTGGGAATCACGCCTAAACAAGGTTCCATTAACATTAACTGAATGGATGTCATACAGGAAAGCGTTTACAATTTTGATTCTTTTTGGTTTATAACCAATCAAAAATAAATAGTTATTAAAAATCAGACAGAACCTCTATGAAAAATATCATACTTTAACGGTATTTTATATTCCCAGCGCATAATGCGCGTGCAAACCCTTAAATTCAAGGAGAGGTCCAACAAATCAATAATTGTTTGTAACAAGCTTTGAAGGGCCCCCTAATTTGTGAATGAGTTTGCCATCAAAGTTTCAGAGTCAAAGTCCATAATGGCCAATAAAATCAGTGCAAATTTCTAAGAAACTGTTTTCAAGTTGGAACCCACACTCTTGTTGGGTCCAACGATGAAACACTAACTACTTTCCCTTCCTGACCTTTTGAAAATGTATGGAACAATAAAACTGACTTCTGAAGTTAATTGGACTGCAGTAAATATATTCATCATGCAATACAATAAATAACAATAAATTTTCATACCGATATGTGCTTCTGGTGGCGAAGATAGATGGGTGCTTGTGTGAGAGTGAAACCCTTTCCTCATCATCTTCAATCAATCTCCTTATCCTGACGGAGCGTGAGTAATCAACGGAGCAAATCCTTCCGACATTCTGGTACACTTCGTGCCGCTCTTATCTATGCATTCCTTGAGACAAGAGATCCTTCCCAAGCCAGCGGATTTACCCAGAAGACTAGCAGCGTATCTTTTGTCCGCTGCGTCCCAATCATGCCTTCAACCATTCAGTTACACATTAAAACCTGCAGTCAAGAATAATTGCATGTAATACGTGCATGAGAATTAACTTCTGCAAGAACAAAACTTGCTAGTGACCTAAAAACACTGAAGAACAGCATAATCAAGCAAAGTACCAAAATTTGGACTAGTAAGTTATTTTATTGAAAACCGAAAATGTTGTCATTTCATGGCAGTTATTGAGCTCCCAAGAAATCTTCAGTAGATAGCAGAATATGCATGTTTTAGGACAACCATAATTTTGTTCAGTTCGAAATTATTCTCATGAATGAGAATGAGAATCAAAAATCAGTTTTTTGCATGTCTGTAACAAGTAGAGCTATCCTAACATACCCTACAAGTGCTAAATCTGAAAGCAACCGGATATCGGATATTTCAGTCATTGCTGTCCGTACGGACACTTGCTACAACACCTAACTGAATGGAGATTTATATCTTTGGACACTGCTTTTTTCTTCCTTTTCTGTCAATTTTTCAGTTGCAAAATACAACTTAACAGAATTCTACTGACTTACTCTTCTTTTAAGCCATTCCTGCAAATTTGATATATTTTGACTTTTTGAGTGAATTACTGTAGTGGCTTTAACCAAAACTAAAGTGTATACCTACATGTACAAAATATGAACCCAAGTTTAAACACAGACACACACACTGGCACACACATTAATCATGCTGCCATTATGTCTTTCTGATTATATCAGATGACCTAAAGGGCCATGGTCTGATCGCTAATTATAGCCACATCCCCAGAACCCCAGATTAAACCACAGGTGGTCAAAATGTTGGTCATCTGAAGAAAACTAAGTACTATTATTCTCATTTACCCTGTGAAATCTTAGGGCTAAAGGATAATTTGATTTGGATGTTATGAGCAAAAATGTGCCCCCCCCCCCCTCATTTTGGTTGACAAAAATTTACTTTACACAGTACACTAAGGGGATTAAAAAAATCATGTTTTTAACTCAGTTCACATCAAAACTGGTTGAAATATTGTCGCAACACTTTACAGACAGGGGTTTAGGGGTGAAGGACATTCTATCAAGATGAAAACTGATATCGGGTCATCCCCCTTTAAATGGTGGGTCACCCGACCAACTACATATAGTTACAACCAATTCCCTCACCCCATTTTACCTCATCAAAATTGAGGTTTAGGTTGAAATCCAAAAGCTGGATTGATTAAACTTTAATTGCAATCAGATGTGTTTTGATACAAGTTATATGTGAGGGAGAAAACGTACCACCTTTAAAGAGACACTGGCACATTTGAAAAATACATGTAGCATGGCCTCAAGATTTTTCAAAATTTAATTTTTGTAGTTTGTCAAGCTTTTATACACATTAGTCCTCACCTGAAATGATTAAGGCCAAATCAGCACCCTTATGGGTAAACAGAATGATTTCATAATTAAATGACTCCGGCAATATTAATTCAGCAGACAACGGAAATGGCGTTTAGCATGTTCAGGGCCAAAGCCAAAAATGGTCATCACCAAACCTAAAAATCCAAGTCTGCTATTGAAGTAAATTGCACCCATGGCTTCAAAGGGTACTAACCAAAGCCTATGAAACCAAAAAAAAATTTGCGATGACATGCATCGTTATTGAAATAATGGCAACTAAAGATAAAAATGGCGCCCTCTTAGTGCGACGGGACGGAATTTGAAAAAATTGATATATCTTAATACTAAAAAGAGATAACAAATTTCTGTTTTTTGCATTTTAATATTTCTTTAATCACACAAATCAAACATTAAAAAAATTCTCAAAAGTGTTTTTAAAAGTAGGAAAAAAAACAGAATAAAAGAGTAAAATTCCGTCCCGTCGCATTTTGAGGCGATTTTTTTTTATTTTCGAGGGCTAAAAAATATTCAAATTGAATGAAACTTTCCAAACTATCAAAAATATTGTTGCAACTGTCATGTTAACAAAAATCATTTCCAATATTTCTCCTTAAAACTATAGCAGTGTGTCCTT
>JAMKCH010080409.1:0-14238 GCA_023653785.1 Ophioderma brevispina | reverse complement strand
TCAAAATAACAAACGATCGCTTTGTACCAAGGTGTTATGTAATAGGGACATCTCAGCAAACCAATAGGGTTTAGGGTAGAAGCTATTTCTCCATCCCGACCCCCCCATGTTAGATACTAAGTCACGACGCCAATTTATATCCAAATCATAAAATACTTGAAGCCAATTTGATTAATATAAGAGGCAAAATCCTTTAGCCACCATTTCATAATAGCTGAATACACATCCAAGAACATGAGCACGGTGAAATCACAAGAAACATTTTTTTTTCTGTCAGAAGAGTCAAAAGTATAAAACTAATGCAATATTGGCCAGGGGTCAAATTTGGAAAATCTAGCAAAAGGTGTTAAATTGACTAATCGTAAAAAAATGAGTCATCCTTTTGTCAACATTGAAACAAGCATCCTATTAAGATTCATGTTTTTTTTTGCCAGAGTGAAATTAAAAACAAAATTTTGTTTGTTAGTTACAAATGGATGTACCCAAAATTCGCCGGCTAGTTAGGCCTCTCACCAAAATACTGCCCAAAAATAGCATAACATACGTGGTCAATGTGACCGCTCCATAAAAGAACACTGATGAGTCACGACTTTTACATTGATTAAAAAAGCACATATCATGTAACAAAAGTATGTTTAATGTTATTGTTATTGAACTTGTTGATTTTAAGTTTATGAGGAAAAACATGAATCTATATGTTTTTTTACATGACACAGACAATCATCGAAAAAAGTTCTTCGAAACGTGGCATTTACCGAAAAGTTCCCAATTCGTGCTGGGAATTGTGACTGAACTACAAATGTGATTGCTTTTGATTTGAGGATGAAAATGATGCAGGATAAGGCTCCCCTGCCCCCCCTTCCCCGAATCAATGTTGATACAATTGGCGAACTCAACAAGGACATTGACATTTCGCAACATTGAATGGGGGTGGGGGGAGGGAGAATTTACATGTATAGACAGAAAGTGTCCAAGATTTTTTCGAGGACTGTCTGTGTCAAATGCAAAAAAATCAGATTAAATTTTGAGTTTTTCCCCCATAACTTGAAAAGTAAGGACTGCAAGTGCTTCAAATTACATGGTATGAAATTATTAACATGTTGTTCTTCATTCATTATAAAGTGGAAGGTGAACGTCCCTTGTTAGGTAATTAGGGAGCGGTCATTTGAATACCAATTAAATGGAATGTTCTACTGATGCGCGCTTAATCTATTTGCATTCATTCACATGAAACCACTTCTCTCATTCTCATATTATTATTTTAATATATATATATATATATATAAATATATATATATATATATTATAATTATAGATATATAGAGAGAGAAAGACAGGGGGTACAGAAGCACAGAGACAGACAGACAGTAGAGGATGCTGTGTGATAATCAACAATCGCATCTCTCTCAGGAAAAGGAAACGCTGCTATTATTTGTGCTGTCTAATACAGACTGCAAATTGTCTTAGTGTAATAAGAGCTTATGTTACTTGTAATATCTTCTTGTGGAAGGAAATAATCACTTATACTGTAAACTAGTGTCACGTTTTTGCTTAACATTTTTTTAAAAGCATTAAACGCGTTAAAGAAAATAACAAATGCAAAAAAAATACCCATATCCTGGTTAAAACCGCGCTGGGTTATTTTCTTGTAACCCTGCTTCTTAAAATAGTGGGGTATTTTCCGTTGTTGTTGTTTGAAACGCGTTAGGCATTTAGGAACTTGTTGCGAAAACATAAACACATGTTTGCTAGAGTGCATGCCGAAATATGTAGACAATCAATGCTAAAATATCAATATTTTGTTACCTTAAGAAATTATGTTCATAGGATCCCCGCAAGGCTTTCCGTGTGGTGTGTGAAAAAATACAGCGTGATTAAAACAATTATTTCACGTACGCCTAATTAATATGCGAAAGTTTAACACACCATGTCTATCGTTATTCTATGCCAATCATATTTCAATCGGTTATATATGCCACGGTAATCATAAAGGAAATGATGGAAACAATGAAAAATGATAGTCATTTGTTAACAAATCGCACGGTATTGCACGGTATTAAACAAAAAATCTGATCCTTTCTAATTCTTACCATATTCATTGAATACCGTGCCAGAGCACACAGTTCTATGGGGTACGTGATTGAATACGGTCACAGAGGGTAATACCCTACATGTATTTCTATAAAAAATTAAGATTGAAACAAAACAAAGCAGTCGTGTCTCCTCTTGTTCAGCGGGGAAGACAGAGTGATGGAGATACAGGAGGGTACCAAGTTCGAAGCCCGGTGGTAATTATTTTTTTTCTGAAGCCTTCCCTTTAAATCATTATGTTATGGAATGAACCCTGAGGTTTATTACACTTTATGTAATGAAGATTTTTGGCTAAAATAAATTTCACTGGAATTACGAAAAGTAGTGTATCAACTTACTGAGTCATTAAAATTGAAAAATCTATTTGCCTTTAATGATCTGGAATTGATGTTATATATATATATATATAGAATATATATATATTATATATATATAATATATATATATATATATTAAAATCTATTAGATATAGATGAAAACTTAGGACATGGATAGAGTTATAAAACAGAGTTTGTGTGTGTGTTGTGTACTTGTGTGCGTATTGTCTGTGTCTGAAATCCGCGAAATGAGTTTAATATTTTGAGAAAAAACAAATATTCTAACAGTTAACGGTTAAAATGAATGTGAAAGAAGTTTATGATTTTTGGTAAAAGCGTGAATGAAAGCACTACAGCAGACTACGCTGTGCGAAAGAAGAGATTGTCGTTGCATTTCTTCACGGTTGATGGTTTGCACTTCTCGTAAGGCTTTTTGATACAAAATATGGAGAGCATTTTACAACGTTTCCATTTAGCCCTCAGTTGTAGTAGGATCTAGGACTGGGTATACTGAAGGAGGGAGGTTCGAATCTCACTGGTTAGTTTAAAACCTGGCATTTATGATGTATTGAAGATAATGTCGTTCACATCCCCATAAAGATATTCCACAGGTTAGGGAATGAATAAGTATGTTTTGGTTTAGTTATATAATATACATAATATTATTATAATGGGTTGGTTTAGTATAAAAAGTGTACATCACACACAAACGATGGATTATTGATCTCACTTTACAACGATTCAACTTCGTTTTTGTTTAGGACCTTGGCAATGTAAGTTGTTCTTGTCTTTAAATTTACGCAATTCAACAAAACAACGATCTGCTTTGTACCAAAGGTGTTATGTAATAGGACATCTACAGCAAACCAATCGGCGAGCTATTTCTCCATCCCGTACCCCCCATTTTAGATTACGGGCACGACGCAATTTAAATCCAAATCATAAAATACTTGAAGACAATTTGATAATATAAGAGGGGACAAATCCCTTTTAGCCACCATTCATATAGCTGAATATACATCCAAGAACCTTGAGCAATGTGAAGATCCAAGAATTTTTTTTTTCTGTCAGAAAGAGGTCAAAAGTTAACTCTGCAAGATTGCGTGGGTCACATTGGAATATTAAGCAAAGGCAGTTAAATTGACTAGTCCGTAAAAATCTTGAGTCACCTTTTGTAAACAATTGAAATCAAGTCATCTAATTTACAGATCATGTGCCAGAGTGAATTAAAACAAAATTTTGTTTGTTGTTACAAAATGGAGTACCCAAAAACTCGCCCGGCTAGCCTTTTCACCAAATACTGCAAACTAGCCTAACATACGTGTTCACAATGTGACCGCCCCCTAAAAGGAACACTTGATGAGTCCCGGATCTTTTACATTGATTAAAAAGACATATCAATAACAAAATTATGTATAATGTTATGGTTATTGAACTGTTGTTTTTAAGTATGAGGAAAAACACTGAATCTATATGGGTTTTTTACATTTGACACAGACAATCATTCCGAAAAAAGTTCTTTTTTTCCCTGGGGAACGCTGTTTACCGAAGTCCCAATTCGTGCTTGATTGTGAATGACCTACAAATTGTGCATTGCTTTTGATTTGAGGATTGTTGTAAAATGATGCAGACTAAGGCTCCCCTGACCCCCCCCCCTTCCCCCGAAATCAATGTTGATACAATTTGGCAAACTCAACAAGACATTGACATTTCCCAAACATTGAATGGGGGTGCGGGGGAGCATTTTACAGGTAGGGACAGAAACGTGTTCAAACATTTTTTCGTAGGATTGTCTGTGTCAAATGCAAACAAAAAAATCATATACAATGTTGATTTTGCCCCCAAAACTTGAAAAGTAAGTACTGGCAAGTGCTTCAAATTGAAAATGGTATGAAATTTTTAAACATGTGTTCTTCATTCATTATAAAGTGGAAGGTGAACGTCGGTAGTATTAGGGAAGCGGTCATTTTAATACCAATTAAATGGAAATTGTTCTCTGATGGCGCGCTTCATCTATTTGCATTAATTCACATGAAACCAATCTCTCATTCTCATAGTAGTATTTTATATATTATATAGTATATATATATAAATAGATATATATATAATATATAATTATATATATATAGAGAGAGACATGACAGACAGAGAGACAGAGACAGACAGGACAGAGGAGGATGTGTGTAATCAAAATCGCATCTCTCTCAGGAAAGGAAAATGCTGCTATTATTGTGCTGCTACTACCGACTGCAAATTGTCTTAGAGTAATAAGATCTTATGTTATACTTGAATCTTTCTTGTGGAAGAATCATCACTATACTGTAAACTAGTGTTCTAGTTTGTTACATTTTTTTAAAAGCATAAAAACGACGTTAAGAAACAAAAAAGCACAAAAATACCCAGGATCCTGGTTAAAAGGTGGGTATTTTATTGTACCCCTGCTTCTTAAAATAGTGGTATTTTTCCGTTTGTGTTGTTTTAACGAGTTAGCATTTAGAAATTGTTGCGACAACATAAACACAGGTTTTGTTAGAGTGCATGCCGAAATATGAATGGGAAACAATTCAATGCTAAAATACAAATATTTTGTTACCTGTAAGAATTCAGAAATTATGTTCATAGAGATCTCCGCAATGGCTTCCGTGGTTGTGGGTTAAAAAATACATGCGTGATAAAAACAATTATTTCACGTACCGACTACTAATATGCCAAAGTTTAACACACCATGTCTATAGTATTCTATTCCAAGCATTTTTCAATCGGTATGCCACGGTCAATTTCATAAAGGAAATGATGGAAACAATGAAAATGATAGTCATTGTTAACAAAATCCGCCTGGTATGCACGGTATTCAACCAAAAAATCGTGATCCTTTCTAATTCTTACAATATTCATGAATACCGTTGCCAGAGCCCACAGTTCTATGGCGGGGTAGTGATTGAAGACCGTCACAGAGGGTAATAATCCATACATGTATTTCTATAATAAAATCAGATTGGAACAAAACACAAAGCAGTCGTGTATCCTCTGGTTCAGCGGGGTAGACAGTGATTCGGGATACAGATGGTAACAAGTTCGAAAGCGTCCACTGGATGGTAATTTTTGTTTTTTCTGAGCCTTCCCCTTTAAATCATTAGTTTATGGAATGAACATGAGTTTACTTACACGTTATGTATTGAAGATTTTTGGCTAAAATAAATTTCACTGGGAAGTAAAAGAAAGTAGTGTAGCAACTTACTGCAAGTCATTCAATTGAAACTGCTCTTTGCCTTTTAATGATCTGGAATTGAGGTTATATTATATATATATCGATATCGATATATAAGATTAGATATATATATATATATTATATATATATATATATATATAAAATCCTATAGATATAGATGACTTAGACATGGATTAGAAGTTATAAAACAGAGTTTGTGTGTGTGTATGTGTTAGGTTTTCGTTTCAGGATTAATTTTAAAACTTTTTAAAAAATTGAGTTTATATTTTGAAGAAAAAACAAATTAATTTATATAATTTAAAACGGTAAATTAATGGGAAAGAATTTATGCTTTTTTTGGAGAAGGTGTGAAAGCAATAAAGCAGACTACGCTGTGCCAAAAGAAGAAGATTGTCGTTTGCCATTTTCATGTTTGATGGTTTGCACTTCTCGTAAGGGCTTTTGAGTACAAAATATGGAGAGCATTTTAAACGGTCCATTTAGCTCAGTTTGTAGATCGATGGACTAGTATACTGAAGGAGGGAGGCTCGAATCTTCACTGGTTTAGTTTAAACTAAACTGTCATTTATGTTGTATTGAAGATAATGTCGTTCACATCCAAATTTAAAGAGAATTCCACAGTGAAGGAATGAATAAAGTATGTTTTGGTTTAGTTATTAGTTAGTATATAATATAATAATATATTAAAGGGGTTGGTTTAGTTATAAAAAGTGGACATCAACACAAACGATGTGATTCTTTATTCTCACTTTTACATACTATTTCTATCTCGTTTTTGTTAGGACCATTGGACAATGTAGGTTCTGTCTTTAAAAGTTACGCAATTTCCACAATAAAACAACGATCTGCTTTGTACCAAGGTGTTATGTAATATGACATCTCCAGCAAACCAATCGGAAGAGCTATTTCTCCATCCCGTACCCACCCCCATTTTAGCATAAGTCACGACGCAATTTTATATCAAATCATAAAATACTTTGCAGAAAATTGATTAATATAAGAGACAATCCTTTAGCCAACATTTCATCATAGCTGAATATACATACAAGAACCATGGGCAATGTGAAGATCCAAGAATTTTTTTTTTTCTGTCAGAGAGATTCAAAAGTATAACTCTGCTATATTGGCAGTGGGTCAACTTTGGAAATATTAGCAAAAGGTGTAAATTGACTAATCCGTAAAAATCTTTGAGTTCATCTTTTGTCAACAATTGAAATCAAGAATCATATTTACGGATCATGTGCAGAGTGAATTAAAAACAAAATTTGTGTGTAATATTCAAACAAAAGGATGTACACCAAAAAAAATCGCCCGGCTAGGCCTATTCACCAAATACTGCAAACTAGCCTAACTACGTGTTCAATGTGACCGCTCCCGAAAAGGAACACTTGATGAGTCCGACTTTACATTGATAAAAAGCAAATATTTGAACAAACGATGTATAATGTTATGTTATTGAACTTGTTGTTTTTAAAGTTTTAATTTGTTTATTTTTTTCTACCTGTTTTTTTTTAGATTTGACACAGACAATCATCAAAAAAAAGTTTCTTCGACGCTGCATTACGAAGAGTCCAATTCCGTTGACTGATTGTGAATGACATACAATGGAGTGCTTTTGATATTTGAGGATGTAAAATGATTGCAGACTAAGGATCCCCTGCCCCCCCCCTTCCACCGACTCAATGTTGATGACCAATTTGGCAAACTCAACAAGGCATTGAACATTTCCCAACATGAATGGGGTGCGGGGGAGCATTTTACTTGTATAGACAGAAAGTGTTAAAAATTTTTTTCGAGGATGTCTGCTGTCAAATGCAAAAAAAAATCATATTAAATGTTGATTTTTCCCCATAACTTGCAAAAAGTAAGTAAGCAAGTGATTCCAAATTGCACATGGTATGAAACTATAAAATGTGTTCTTCATTCATTATAAAAGATGTGGTAGGTGAACGTCCCTTGTAGTATTAGGGAGCGGTCATTTTAATACCAATTAAATGGAAATGTTCTACTGAAGCGCGCTTCATCTATTTGCATGCATTCACAGAAAACCACTTCTTCAGTCTCATATATTATTTATATATCTAGATATATAGTATATATAAATATATAGATATATTATATATTAATTATATATAATAGAGAGAGGGACAGACAAGACAGCAGAGACAGAGAAAGACAGAAAGCAGGAGACGCGTGTGCTAATCAAAATCGCATCTCTCTCAGGGAAGGAACTGCTGCTATTTATTGTGATGGGCTTACTACAGACTGCAACTTGTCTTAGTGTTAATAAGATCTTGTTATATGGTAATAATTCTTTGTGGAAGAAATCATCAATATCCTGTAAACTATGTGTTCACGTTTTGTACATTTTTTTTAAAAAGCAAAAAACGCGTTTTAAGGAAAATACAACAAAATGCAAAAAATACCCCATCCTGGTTAAAAGGTGGGTATTTCTTGTACCCCTGCTTCTTAAAATAGTGGGATTTTCCGTTTGTTGTTTGTTTACGCGTTAGGAATTTAGACTGCATTGCGAAAAACTAAACACATCTGTTTTGTAGAGTGGCATGCCGAAATATGTATGACCAATTTCAATGCTAAATATCAAATATTTTGTTACCTGTATTTGAGAAATTATGTTCATCTAGAATCCCGCAATGTTTCGTGTTGTGTGTTAAAAAAATACAGCAGTGATAAAAACAATATTTACGTACGCCTAATTAATATGCCAAAGTTTAACACACCTGCTATCGTATTATTCTATTCCAATATATTTCAATCGGTATGCCGCGGTAATCATAAAGGAAATGATGGAGGAAACAATGAAAATGATAGTCATTTGTTAACCAAATCGCACGGTATGACGGTCTTCAACAAAAAATCTTGATCCTTTTTAATTCTTACAATATTCACTGAATACCGTGCCAGAGCACACAGTTATATGGGGTACCGTGATTGAATACCGTCACAGAGGGAATAATCCATACATGTATTTCTATAATAAAATCAGATTGAAACAAAACACAAAGCAGTCGTGCCTCCTCTGGTTCAGGGGAAGACAGTGATTCGGATACAGAGGATACCAAGTTCGAAGCCCGGTGGTAATTATTTTTTTTCTGAAGCCTTCCCTTTTCAATCATTAGTTAGGGAATGAAACTGAGTTTACTTTACCACTTTATGTATGAAGATTTTTGGCAAAATAAATTTCACTTGGGAAATAACGAAAGTATAAGGTTGGGTATCAACTTACTGAAGTTCATTCAACTTTGAAACTGCTATTTGCCTTTAATGATCTGGAATTGATGTATATAATTATATATATTTATATATATATTATTATATATATATATATATATTATATATTATATTATTATATAAAATCCATAGATATAGAAACTTAGACATGGATAGAAAGTTATAAAACAGAGTTTGTGTGTGTGTTTTTTTTTTTTTTTTTTTTTTTTTTTTTTTTTTTTTTTTAAAAAATTGAGTTTATATTTTGAAGAGGAAAAAACAAATATTATATAATGTAACGGTAAAATAATGGGAAATGAAAGAGTTTATGTTTTTTTGAAGAAGGTGAAAGCAATTACAGCAGACTACGCTGTGCCGAAAGACGAGTTGTTCGTTTGCATTTCTTCACGTTTGAAGGTTTGCACCTCTCGTAAGGGCTTTTTGATACAAAATTATGGAGAGCATTATACAACGGTCCATTTAGCTCAGTTGTATGATCTATGGACTGGTATACTGAAGGGAGGGAGGGTTCGATTCTTCACTGGTTAGTTTAAACAACTGTCATTTATGTTGTATTGAAGATAAGATCGTTCACATCCCACATAAAGTATTCCAAAGTTAAGGTAATGAAGGAATACAGTATGTTTGGGTTAGTTATATAATATACATAATATTATTATAATTGTTGGTTTAGTTATAAAAAGTGACATCAACACAAAAACGATGTGATTCTTTATCTCCACTTTTACAGTACTATTCAATCTCGTTTTTGTTAGGACCATTGGACAATGTAGTTGTTCTTTGTCTTAAACAGTTTACGCAATTCCACAATAACAACGATCTGCTTTGTACCAAGTGTTATGTAATATGGACATTCTCCAGCAAAAACCAATCGGTAGAGCTGTTTCTCCATCCCGTACCCCCCCGTTTTTAGCATAAGTTCACACCGCAATTTATATCCAAATCATAACATACTTTGAAGACAATTGATTAATATAAGAGACAATCCTTTTTAGCCACATATATTTATAAATAGCTGAAATCTACATCCAATAACCAGGAGCCCCCAAGTAGAAAATCCAAGAATTTGTTGTTTTTTCTGTCAGAAGAGTCAAAAAGTATAACTCTGCAATATTGGCCTGGGTCAATTTGGAAATATAGCAAAAGGTGTTTAAATTGACAATCCGTAAAAATCTTGAGTCATCTTTTGTCAACATTGAAATCAAGAATCCTATTTACAGATCAGTGCAGAGTGAAATTAAAACAAAATTTTGTTTGTAGGTTACAAAAGGAGTACCCAAAACTCGCGGCTAGGCCTATTCACCAATTACTGCAAATACCCTAATACGTGTTCAATGTGCCGCTCCCTAAAAGGAACAACTTGATTCGTCACGACTTTACATTGATTAAAAAGCACATATCATGTAACAAACTTATGTATAATGTTATGGTAGTGAATTGTTGTTTTTAGTTTAGAGGAAAAACTGAATCTATATGGTTTTTTTTTTACATTTGACCACAGACAATCATCGAATAAAGTTATTCGAAAACGCTGCATTTTACCGAAGTCCCATTCGTTGCTTGAATTGTGCAATGACCTACAAATGTGATGCTTTTGATTTGAGGATGTAAATGATGCAGACTAAGGCTCCCATGCCCCCCCCCTTCCCCGAATCAATCGTTGATAGTTTGGCAAACTCAACAAGACATTGACATTTTCCCAACATTGACTGGGGGTGCGGGGGGGCATTTTACCTGTATAGACAGAAAAGTGTTTCAAACATTTTTTTTCGAGGATTGTCTGTGTCAAATGCAAAAAAAAAATCTATATAAATGTTGATTTTTACCATAACTTGAAAAAGTCAGTACTGCAAGTGCTTAAAATTGCACATGGTAGGAAATTATAACATGTGTCTTCATTCATTATGAAAGTGGTAGGTGAACGTAATTGTAGTATTAGGGAGCGGGTAATTTTAATACCAAATAAATGGAAAAAGTCTACTGATGCGCGATTCATCTATTTGCCCATTCTGTCCATGAAACAACTTCTCTCATTATCATTAATTATTATGTTATATATTATATAGTATATATATAATAATATATATATATATAAGATAATTTATATATATAGAGAGAGATGACAGACAGACAGAGAGACAGAGACAGACAGACAGAGGAGATTGTCTAATCAAAATCGCATCTCTGAGGAAAGGAACTGCTGCTATTTATGGTGCGTCTACTACAGACTGCAAATTGTCGTAGTGTAATAAGATTCTTATTGTATACTTTAATATCTTCTGTGGTTTATGGAAGAAATCATCCCTATACTGTAAACTATGTGTTCACGTTTGTAACATTTTTTAAAAGCAATAACGCGTTAAGAAAATAACAATGCAAAAATACCCATATACTGGTTAAAAGAGTGGGTATTTTCGTGTACCCCTGCTTCTTAAAATAGTGGGTATTTTTCGTTTTGTTGTTGTTTAACGCGTTAGGCATTTAGAAATTGGTTTGCGAAAAACATAAACAACATGTTGGTAGAGTGCATGCCGAAATAGTATTGTGACAATTTCAATGCTAAAATATAAAATAAAATTTTGTTACCTGTACGAAAATTAGGTTCATCGAAGATCCCCCGCAATGGCTTTCCGGTGGGTTGGGTGTTAAAAAATACAGCGTGATAAAACAATTATTTCACGTACGCCTAATTAATATGCCAAAGTTTAACACCCCATGTCTATCGTATTCTATTCTAATCATTATTTCAACGGTATGCACGGTAATCATAAAGGAAAAATTGATGGAAACAATCAATGAAAGATGATAGTCATTTGTTAAACCAAATCGCACGCGGGTTATGATTGGTATTTCAACCAAAAAATCTTGTTAGCCTTTCTAATTCTTACAATATTCATGAATACCGTTGCCAGAGCCCACAGTTCTATGGGGTACGTTGATTGAATACCGTCACAGAGGGTAATAATCCCTAATGTATTCTATAATTAAAATCAGATTAAAACAAAAACACCAAAGCAGTCGTGTATCATCTGGTTTCGCGGGGGAGGGAAGACAGTGATTTCGGGATACAGAGGTTACCAAGTTCGAAGCCCCGGGTGGTTAAATTATTTTTTTTTTCTTGAAGCCTTTCCCTTTAAATCATTAGTTATGAATGAACATGAGTTACTTACACTTTAGTGTATTGAAGATTTTGGCTAAATAAATTTCACTTGGAATTAAACAAAGTAGGTATCAACTTTACTGAATGCATTCAACTTTGATGAAACTGCTATTGCCTTATGATCTTGGAATTGAGGTTATATATATATATATATATTCTATATATAGATATATATATATATAATATATGTATTATATATATATAATTATATATAGAGAAAAATTCATATAGATATAGATTGAACTTTTAGACATGGATAGAAGTTATAAACCGAGTTTGGGTGTTTGTGTGTGGTATTGGTGTATTGTCTGTGTCTGAAATCGCTGAAAATTAGTTTTATATTTGGAAGAACAAAACAAATATTTATTATTATGTAACGGTAAAATTAATGTGAAAAAAGAAGGTTTATGCTTTTTGGAAGAAGGTTAAAGCAATACAGCAGACTACGATGTGCCGAAAGAAGAAGATTGTCGTTTGCCATTTCTTCCACGTTGATGGGTTGCACTTCTTCGTAAGGGCTTTGATACAAAATATGGAGAGTATTTTACAACGGTCCATTTAGCTCAGTTTGTAGATCTATGGACTGGTATACTGAAGGAGGGAGGTTTGAATCTTCACTGGTAGTTAAACACACTGTCATTTATGTTTTATTGAAGATAATGTCGTTCACATCCACATAAAAATATTCCACAAGTTAAGGAATGAATAGTATGTTTTGTTTAGGTAGTTATATAATATACAACATTATTATAATGTGTTGGTTTATTTATAAAATCACATTTCAACACAAATGATGTGATTCTTTATTCTCCACTTTTAATTACTATTTCAACTCTCGTTTTGTTAGGACCATGACAAGTAGTTGTTCTTGTCTTTAAAACTTTACGCAATTCCACAATAACAAACGATCTGCTTTGGCCCAAGGTGTTATGTGAATAGGAACATCTCCAGTCAAAAACCAATAGGTATGAGCTATTTCTCCATCCGTTACCCCCCATTTTTAGCATAAGTCACGACGCCATTTACCTATCCAAATCAGAAAATACTTTGAAGACAATTGATTAATATAAGAGACAATCCTTTAGCCACCATTTCATAATAGCTGAAATATACATCCAAGAACCATGGGCAATGTGAAGATCCAAGAAATTTTTTGTTTTCTGTCAGAAGAGTCAAAAAGATAAACTCTGACAATAGTGGCAGGTGGGTCAAATTTGGAATATTAGCAAAAGGTGTTAAAATGACTAATCCGTAAAATTCTTGAGTCATCTTTTGTCAACAATTGAAATCAAGCATCCTATTTACAGATCATTGCAGAGTGACAATTAAACAAAAATTTGTTTGTTAGTTATCTAAAATGGATGTACCCAAACGCGCCGGCTAGGCCTTATTCACCAAATAATGCAAAAATAGCCTAATACGTGTTCAAGTGGAACGCTCCCTAAAAGGAACACTTGATGAGTCACGACTTTACATTGATTAAAAAAAGCAGTCATATTCATGTAAACAAACTTATGTAAATGTTTGGGTTATGAACTTGTTGTTTTTAAGTTATGAGAAAACATCTGAATCGATATGGTTTTTTTTACATTTGGACACAGGACAATCATCGAAAAAAAGTTCTTCGAAACGCTTGCATTTACCGAAGTCCCAATGTGCTGAATTGTGAATGACCTACAAATGTGAGTGCTTTTGATTTGAGGGATCTAAAATGATGCAGACTAAGGCTCCCTTGCCCCCCCCTCCCTTAAATCAATGTGATACAATTTGGCAAACTCAACAAGACATTGACCTTTCCCAAACATTGAATGGGGGTGAGGGGGAGCATTTTACAGGTATAGACAGAAAAGTGTTCAAAACATTTTTTTCGAGGGATTTGTTTCTGTGGCCAAAATGAAAAAACAAATCATTAAATGTTGATTTTTCCCCATAACTTGAAAAGTAAGTACTGCAAGTGCGTACAAATGCAATGGTATGAAATTTTATAACACATGTGTTCTTCATTATTATAAAGGGGTAGGTGAACGTCCTTGTAGTATTAGGGAACGGTCATTTTAAATACAATTAAATGGAAATGTTCTACTGATGCGCGCTTCATTACTTTGCATTAATTCACATTGAAACCACGTCTTCATTCCATCTTCTTATTTTACAATATATATATATTATATATATAAATAGATATATAT
>JAMKCH010080404.1:0-45091 GCA_023653785.1 Ophioderma brevispina | reverse complement strand
GCTGGGGGTCACAACTGAACGCGCGGGTCACGGTGATAGTTCTAGAAATACACTGTCCCTGACAAGTAGATATAGCGGCGCGATTTGTATGATACTGATGGCAAACTTAAGATACAAATTCTATATGGTGTCACCTATGACAAACGTAGTATGTAGAGCGGTTAGGTGCTTACCGGTAAATGAATTTTCCAAATTGAATTGCTCTTTACTGAAACAGTGTTCATAATAGACATGACACAATTTATTTATTTTTACGCAGCAAAGATATGATATATTCAGATAGTCAGATATTTTTTTCATACTGGCATTTCTAAAATTTCGTATGCAGAACTACAATTCCTTAAGGGTAATTGCAAGAAGACAAAAATGAAAACAAACAACAGAAACCTACCCCAATAAAAATTTTATGGTGATTGACCAAACACGGGTTGGAAATAGAAGGTCCTCACCCTCCCCCCCCCAAAAAAGGTACTAGTCAGTTAACCTCTTGATATAAAATTGCGGAAGCTCCCCATCCTACGCCGTCCATTTCCATTTGAAATCAAGGCTGTTTTCCACAAATGTTTCGACATTCAACCCGAGACACATAAAGATATTTAGACATATACTTACATCAGCGTAGTGTTAGGGATGAATAGGGTTAATTGTCTTTATTCCGTATAGGCTTGGTGGATTTCTTTCATTCAAATCCTACCCCAAGGCATAAACCAAAAAACACTCGTCATTCTTTGCTTCGTATTAAGAAAAAAGCACTGGAATCATAACCCATCTGTTACTGGAAAAGGTTTTACTGGCCAGAGCCAATCAATATAACCCAATTTGGTTTGGTTAACGCTAGTCAATGGATGGTGACAAGATCAAGTGTTTTTAAATGTGTGAAATTTAAAAATTGCGACAAAAAATTATTTCGTTATCAATCCCAAATTTTGCAGGTTTAATCAAAAAAAAATGTTTTAAAATGTTATTAAATATTCATAATTAAGTGGTAATATATAATTCATTCGCTATGATGGCGTTCGTGAAAATAACAAGGCTTTCGTGCTTGATGACTTGGTTAACTTACCTCTCGCGGCAAAGCCGTCGAGGAAGGGGGAACCAATTTCAGCAAGCATTCAGCTTGTTATTTTTAACGAACGCCATCTAGTGTGCTCATTGATTATTATATTTCATTCACTACTTTAACAATGAATTGAATCCCAAAAATTCATAACATCTATGCTTTCTAAACAATCTGTTCAATTACCTATTCCCACGAGATACCCCTTTAGAATAAGTATTCTCGATTAAAGTTAGTATAAGGATATTTCGTTTCAAGATTTAAGCACTGGATTAATTTCGATATCCACCTTAGATTCTTAGGCTATCATTTGGTCAATGCACGCGATTGAGCCACAAATCTATCTTGATTTTTCATAATCCACTAACTGTGTAAATCCCATGGATGGATGACAAACAGGTAGCCTTTAATACTCGTTGATATCTCTTGTTGTGCGTGGGCGATTGTCATGAGATTTGCCCAAATTCTAAAAATACCTCCATGGAAAATGAATGCACAGCTCCAGCAGTTTTTAAGACGTTAAGAGTTTATCTTCTTGCACCACTTTTATTGGGGACACCTGTATAGAGAAATTGTGTGCAAATGAACTAATTCTCAAATATCCTCCGGAAAACGGAGGGGTTCTATGGAAGTTTTGGCATCAGAGGGTCCTTTGCTTTATTTTTGTTTTAAATATGTATTGTATTGGGTTTGAACTATAGAGCAAGCGATAAAAATTGAACGTTTTTGTCGGGTACTTCGGTACTCGCAGACACGGAAAAGTTAACACCAATCTCTACGGGGCTATTCATTTTTCCCACCATGCCTTTCGATATTATTCCAGTTTTGAGCATTTTCAAACACTACGCCAACTTTTTTTTCAATTTTAAAGACAGTAATTACTCTTACGGGACCGCCGTAATTTAAGGGTGCCCCAAAAGGACATTTCCCTATATATCTTGACTATTCTAACATTTAATATTAATAAAGTTGCCATTTTTAAATTATTTTGTAAGCACTGCCTAAAAGAAGAACAATATAAAACCCATTATAGGCCTACTCATGTTTTATTAATCAAAAAACATGCTAAAGACCAATAGGCCGTGGCATGAACTGCAAGCTAAAACCCTCCTCTTTATCCGCTTCAGGTATGAGCTACTCACCTAGGAACTTTCCTTATGGCAAGCAACCAAAGTTTGTATCCTGCCGCTACGTTGAGGGTCTCACCAGTCTAAGCGTGACCTCATCTTACAGCTCTCCAGGGAGAACCGAGTGAATTCTCCTCCTCAAAAACATCACTGCGAATCAAGAAGCTGCAATTCGAAGGTTTTGACCTTATTTGCTTCATTCCCGCACAGCAAGCCATGGGATCGCTTCCTATGTGAGGCAAGGCATACAATGATATCAACCCTGCAATCTTCAATGAATTCGCCGATCCAGTGGATAAAATTTGAAGCAATGGTAACCCACTTCACCAACTCTATAAGCCCCACCAGCTGAGGCAGACTTCAACTCCCTTCCAGTAGTTTCAGCGGAGCTCCTTCGTCTGCGTAGATTTCAACTGTAAATCCGCATGGGGATACTCCAACACTGACAGAATGGCAAAGCGGCCTCTTGAATGGATTGAATCCCAAGACCTCCAACTGCGGTTTGATAGTTTTAAGGATCCACCCTCCTTCTATTCAAGCATTCATGGTACATGGACCTGTCCCGACCTGTCAACAGTCACCAGCGACATCCGATCCCGCTGCTTCGATCGGTCCTCCCTAAGATTTCCTCAGATCCGGTCATTGCCCATCCTGGTCACTCAGTGACTCAAGGTCCGATCTCCATCCTCTACAGAAAGAGATGGAATTCAGGAAAGCCAACTGGTATAGAAGTTCAAACAACTCACCAGCGGACTGTCATCCACTCTGGCCAGACCCGGCTTCATCTAAATCAACGATGCATATTCTGAACTTCTGCTCATGATCCATCAAGCAGCTAACATTCCATTCCAAGACGCAGAAGGAATCCCTACACCCCCGTTGGCACAAGGAAATGCGACGAGTTAATACAGAGTGTATTGTAATACCAAATGCGATACTGAGAGAATATCAAAGGGCAGCCAGCTCCTGGATCTGCTGCCACAAGAGATGCCCATTGGGAGATGAGATATCCAATATCAACCTTTACCCACTCAAGCCGCAGCCTGGAACACCATCAACAAGCTCACCGGGCGTAGCGTCTCTAAGCAGTGTCCTGTCTCTGCAAACTCAACCGCTTCAGTGATCGTGTCAAACAATGGAAAGTGGCAAGACCACACTCCACGGGCGGCGGGCCCCACTCTCGTGTGTTAAGGCAGAGAGTAACGCTTTTCTACAAACCTCTCCAACGTCAAGCCCCCATGTCCCAACCATTACACCTACGATGACGATCACCGAAGCAAGTAAAAGTTCTCAAGATATGGGAAAGCTAATCCGGCAATGACAACATCATACGAATTCTTGTGAAGGAATATTGGCACCCGAAGTGTGCGATGGCTCCAACTCTCCTTTCTACTTGCAAGGGAAACTGTCAACTATTCCCTCCAGATGGAAGATTCCAGGTCATTGCAATCCTGAAGCCCAAAAAACCAGCAAATGACCCAGAGTTACAGAACCATCTCGCTACTATCTCCACATCTATAAGCTGCTTGAGCGGAATGATACTCGGTTGGATCAATGATACGGTAGAGGCAAATTACCCCGCACCCAAGCTGGATTTCGAAGAGGTAAATCAACAAAATGATAAGATAGCAAGATAGTGAATGACATCGAGGACAGGCCTCCAGGAAGAAAGCAGAAAGTTTGGAGCAGTCTTCATAGGGGGACCTAAACTTCCTGCGTTACGATACAGTATGGCACGACGCGGTATCTACCTCAAGCTACTCAAAATCTCCCTAGATGTAAGCTCCCTGTCAAGATTCATTATGCGTTATCATCAAGACAGATATTCGGCTGGAGACATCAAAATGGGCAAACGCAGTAGAAAGCGCAAACTTCGGAATGGGGTCCCACAGGTTATGTTCCTGGCACCCAGTCTCTCAACATACTACGTCTCAGATATGCCAACGGGAGATTGTTCGCAGTACTCCTACCGCAGACGACACGGCACTTGGAATACTGCTGATTGCTTGAGTCCTTAGAAAACAGTGCTGCAAGAAAGACCTAATCACTTACGCAATTCTTCCACGATGGCACTTGAAAACTCAGCAAACCCAAAGACCGTCAGCTCTGTTTGTTTTCCACCTTGCAAATCGATGCGCCAAAAAAAAAGAGAAACTAAAAATCACTCTAGAGTGGGGGGAAAAACTGCACATGGAACCAACACCGAAGTACCTTGGCGCGTCACAATGGACCGCAAGCCTTACTTTCAATCAACCCCCCAAGGCAGTCGCTGCCAAGACGCTAGTCTCGTGTCAGCCTCCTCGGAAGGCTCGCAGGGAACTGGATGGGGTGCATCCTTGGACACCTTACATAACATCAACTGTTGCCTTGCATATTCCAACCGCTGCACCAGTGTGGAGTCACAGCGTGCGTTCACACGGGATTGGTGTCGTTCTGGATGATGCGGTGAGACTTTGAGACTTGTTGGTGGTGCCTTTTGGCGTCGCCTGTGGAATGCCTTCCAGTTCTGCTGGCAGGTCCTGCAAACCTTGGGGGGAACTTGGGCGATCCGGCTCGCCAAGAGGTGTGGTGAGCATGGTGCCTGGTCCCGACACCAGCACCCTTTGGGGATCGGGGAGTTCCACGGGGTCACTTTGCTGCCCAATCCATGACACTGCGGTCGCAGTGTCCCTGTCGGTCATCCTGGATCGGTGACAGATGGTGTGAGCGATGGTCGTCCTCTGCTTTGAACCTGGGGCGGTTTGTGGACGGCCCATCTGGCGGGCCCAAAGGCTGTGGCCTTGGTGGGAGGGCGTGGGTCGACCTCGACGGACTCAGAGCTGGCGTTGGTCGTGCAAGGGACTTCCTTCACGGGATCGGAGTGGAACCTTCGCCAGGCTGCGATTGTGGAGAGCCACGGGCCGTTGGCCACATCATGGATGGCTGTGGGGTCTGCGGGTCCCCGGGGGAGTTCCAGGCCTGATCGGCCTGGATGGTGGGGCTGTCAGCTGGTTGGGGACGGATCTTCCGCTGTGATTTTGGACTTGCACGAACGAACGAACGTAATGAGCCTTATAACGGGATATATTTTCAACTGGATACAAACGATAAAATACCACTTGGGTTTAATTTTAAGGGTTAGGAGATTTAAAGGCTTGTAGCAATTCTTAGATTAATATTTTCAAACAAAAGAATGTTGTAGAGAGTAACTATGTTATCACACAATAAACTCATAATATATATTTTTCAAGATGTCAAAGAGAAAAATCATGAAGCAATTAGTGCAGACAATCAACAAAAATGATGCTAGTGGCCTCAGTTGACTGGACACCATGTTTTTTTATGGTTTGAAACTTTTTATGCATGAATTTGGAGTCGGGCTGAGACAATAAACTGATGTTTGAAATCAGTTTTCCAGTGCCTTAGAAGAGAAGCCGCATATATTTTTGGCATTATGACTTGTTTTAACTTATTAAAGAGCCACTGGCACATTTGAAAAACCAGAGCAAAATAATATTATATAAAAAATTTGTATATTTTTTGCATGTTGTAAAGCGTTAATATACAAAAGCCCTCACCGAAATAAGACCAATCAGCTTCCTTAGGGTAAACGGAACGATTTTGTATTTTAGCGTCGCTCCGGCGACGCGAACTTCAGCAGACGACGAAAATGGCGTTTAACACAAGACACGCACGCCGTAGCATGTTTCTCACGCTAGGTACACTGTTGACCGGCCTATAACCTTTGTGGGTTTTAATATCAGTGAGTACGAGTCAAAAATATTCATGTAATATACCATTTGTTGATTAAAGTTATGGAAAACTTAAATTGCCTACAAATTACCTGGATTTCTTTATCCTCATATCAATGTCCCCTATATCTGTTTTTGGGGTATGTTATTTTTAATTTGTAAAATATATCTCTGTTCTTCCAATGGTCTAGCCTATCATTTGAGAGGCAACTGAAGAAAATTTCATATTTTTGTGAAAATGTGCCAGTGCCGCTTTAAATGCGTTGCGCAAAAAGGGGTGACACTTAAATGACTTAAGGTGGATGATCCATGATAGAATCTACTGACGTTTTCCCCAAAATTTCGTTTTAACTGCTTTCATCGATATAATCAAATATCACAAATAAAAAAAATGGGGTCCCGGTACTCTTTTTGAGAAACACGAAGTCATCCAAAGAACCCTATTTTAAGCTTTGTTTTAGCCAAAATTTGTACACAAGTCTATGGAAAATCCACTTTTTTTTGAATATCTGTTTTGAATTGTTACAAAAAATCGGCTCGATAACTTTTTTTTGAAAATTGACAAAAGTTGCGCATTTATATAATATTTCGATTACTAAAGAAAAATTAGGGTCCACGGTTCTACTTTTCTGTTATTAAAAAAGAAACACGTTTTTTTCTGTGATTCAAAATAACATTGCAACATTACGGTGTGCAAAGCGTCACATATATTACGCACTGGAGACGCGTGTAACTGACGCGCGTACCAAAAGGCGCTCCAAAGTTTACGCAACATGTAACTTTGTCGACTGTTACAAGTCCTTTCTGCTTCATCAAAGTCATAAGTATACATACAGGATCTATGTTTTATTCTCGTAGCCTCAAACCAACACGCGTCTGTGAGAATTTGGGGGGGGAAGTGAAAAATTACGTGGCATAGGCCTACGGTTACAACCAATGATAAAACGTTTATTTTTTAACATCTTTTGAATTCTGTTTCCTTCCGATGAAGTTTGATTATTTTCTCCTTTCGCTTTGTCTTCTTTATTTGTTATTAGGCCTATTTTTTTTATAATTAGGTTTAGAGAAACATCT
This sequence comes from Ophioderma brevispina, assembly GCA_023653785.1. Taxonomy (NCBI): domain Eukaryota; kingdom Metazoa; phylum Echinodermata; class Ophiuroidea; order Amphilepidida; family Ophiodermatidae; genus Ophioderma; species Ophioderma brevispina. The sequence goes on along the minus strand of JAMKCH010080404.1, from coordinate 38,102 downwards.
CACTCCTTATCATTCCGTAGGCTTCTATTAATTCCTTAAAACATGCATCATAAAAATTTGAACACACTTACTCGGTTCGTAGACTTTTCGTTTTGGGGGCTATATGTAATGTGTATATGTTTATTGAAACTAGTTCTTATAACTTCCCCTTTTCAAATTACGAAATTTCCCCATTTTTCTCTTACCTTAGATGGATGCCCCAAATATATTTACTGTATAGAAGAGGGTCCAATCACTCCTTTCACTTGTCCTTTCGATCGGGAAGGGGTGCGCATGTTTGGCCTATGTCAGTGGTCAGATCACCCCATATGATATAGAATATTTGCATGATGTCCCACAGGCAGTATATGAAGCTAAAAGACGGCAAGATGACATTTGACCACTTAGGCATATGTACTTGTACAGGAGGTGGGGTGTTTGGAAGAGAACAGAATAATTATGTGAACTTAAAATTTTGAGGAGAAATTTGACAATATTGAAATATTAAGATCATAACCTCCTATGCATTGTTACATTTTCATATCGGTACCAAATGGTTATGAAAGTATGCACAAAGACACGTTTAGATTAGGGGGGGTCTGGGACACGTCTTAAGCCTATAACAGTATAACAAACGCATCTCACCTTGTTCTTAGCTTACGCGTAAATGAGGTGGCGCAAAATAGTACGCTTACAACCTAATAAAATTACGTGACGATTGGTCGCATCCAAAAGTGCGCATGCAAAAATGTCACAACGTTGTGCACAAGGGTAAAATTGAGCGCATACGGGCGGCGCATGACCATCCACCTTAAAGTGACATTCGTCCCTATAGGAAAGCATGCTTTGATTTTCTGTCGTGCACGTAAAGTCAAAGTACTAAATCTCCATCTTATTACATAAAGACGGCGATTCGGCTTATTCACTTAGGTGGTGATCCAGTACATTGGTAGCATTCCAAATATGCAAAAAAACGGGTTTCGAATCTTCATAAAGAATGTCTTGAAGGTGTTTCAATAGGTGTTCAATAGCAATTTTGCGTGCTTCGTATGTTCTGGGTTACTGATCATTTCTTTACTGTTTTTCATGTGGCCTGGTTTACAATCTCGTGTTCTAGATAAAATTCCATTATAAGTGAATTATCCATCATCATCATCATCGTCATCATCAAATCATCAGCATCATCATCAATCATCACCCTCATTCATCATCATCATCATCACGCGCCATTCTCGGGAAGTCCACATACGTGACCAATCACTTTTTTTCCCCCATGACAAAACAACTAACCTAGCAAAAGGGAAACATTTTTGGTTAGGTTGGACACAAACCAAAGAGATATTTCCACTTTCGCTAGATAATTTGTTTAGCAGCAGAATAAGCAAAAGGGAGATGTTGTGAAGACATCATAGTCCGGCAGGTATCATATCCGGGCTCCATAGACGACAAACGGAATAAAGCGTGAAACTAATGGTGAGTAAAGAGTCAACTGAAATCGATTGCTCTATTGTTCACCAGTGTTCCCGGACTTTGAGCCGTAGGACATTATCTCCTGCCACACCGTACCTGTTCTGATTTACAGTTCTTGTCAAGACTTTTACTATGATAGATTCGTAATCCATTGCCATATAGTGGGGCAGGTCGGTAAACGTTAGACCATTCCATGGTTAGATAGAGCTGGCCTTATTTTTTCCGTGATGTATTAAACTTAGCAAAAAGATGATTAGGTAAAGAGAGATATCTTGGTAAGCTTTTGGAAAAACATTGAATTTTCACTAAGTGCGATATTGAACTCACTTGCGATAGACATCATCATCACACAATGACTTAATGGTCTAAAACATTGTACACATTTTAGAGTACTTTCCAACATGACACTGCGATGCCATCACCTGGTTCCTCAGTATCGCTGTGTTATAGACGATGCCAATTTGTTCTTTCCAGTGTAACCGAGTCAATGAAGGCCGTGCTGTGGATCGTACTTTGAGTACAAATTTGGCTTCAGCAACCTTTCCAGAGAAGATCTTACCTAAACTGCACACAACTTTGGCAGATATTGACTAGTACGAGTTCTCAACGTTGGAAGCGGCACAGGTAATATAACGAGCGCCATTTAGCAGTATATCTGTCCTTGGTTGTGGTTTTTCTAGATAATTTAAGTCATCACTGTAAAAAATTACGTGCAATTTAACAGGACAAAATACTGTAAAAACTTACGTAATGGCTGTAATTTGGAAATACGAAACTACTGTAAATTTTATGTCCAATTTTCAGGTCTATAATGACAACATCTAAAATGAAGACTTTATTCGAAATTTTAAAAATGAGTAACAACATCATTATACACTACTATGAATTTTCATTATACCATTAAGACACGTCAGTGATTTGCTTAAAGAGCAATCGAAAAAATCATCAAAAATCAATTTTTACATGTGTGTAACAGTACAGGTATCCTCATCCCCTACAATTGATACGACCAGAAGCAACCTAATAATGACAGAACGGAGATTATTAGTCATTACTGTCCCGTTCGGACACACTAACACAACACGTAATTGATGGAGAATCGTATCTTGACACACTGCCGTTTTCTATCTTCCCTTTTTCTGTCAATTCTAACATCGGAAAAGGGTTGGGGGGTAAAACTTATGAGAATTCTACAGACTTATCCTTCACTTTGAAGCTATTCCTGCACATTTCAAATATTTTTCAAATCACTGATAGTGTCTTTAAGTACTAAAATGTACAGGGGAAAAATACTGTAAATTTTACAGGAAAATCCTGGCAGCAATATAGCTTTTACAGGTTTTCATTCAAATTTACTGTATATTTTACAGTTTGATGTAATACATTTTACAACAAACTGTAAATTTTACAGTATATGCACTGTAAAAAATTGTGGATAGGCCTACTAAGTTAGGGTGTTCGTCAGTGCTTTTTTATTCTCCACACATTCACAATCTCTGTAATAACTCACCAAATAATAATGTTTTTAAGCGTTTTGATTAAATTAATTTTGTTTACTGTAGATTTTACTGTAAAATTTACAGTATTTTTTTACAGTGTACCTATACCCCCTTAGCACTACCTGTCCACGGTCATTTTCAGTGTATATAGCCCCTCGTTCTCCCTTCGCATCTCTCTTTCCGTAAATTTTCTCTTTCCGTTTTCTCTTTGGGCTCTTTTCTTGCTATAATTTTGTCCCGTTTTCTCTATTTTTTAATAGTTGTTACTTATCTAGCTTTACATCCTTCTCACATTTTCATGCTACCTCCACCTCTCCCCATCCACTTTAGACTGTCATACTTCGTGGTCTGTCTTCTTTTCCCTTCTCCATGTACATGTCGTAAGAGGCGACTATAAGGGGCAACTCGCCTGTTATTTGAACAGACGAGTTGTATTTAAATTTAAGGCTTGTAGTATTATAAGATTGTATATTATTATAAGATGTACTATTATATGATTGTATTATTATAAGATGTACTTAATGTATTTGAAAGTGTTTAAATGATTATATCTGAAAAGTGTATTTTCATGTTTGTATTAGATAATAATTATAATTTGCATAAGTATAGTGTGTTTAGCTTAAAATCAGTATCAAGAAAATTAGTTTAAGTATAATGCTCAAGTGAATTACTAAGTTAAACTTCTTTTTCAAGTAAATATGCATTGTCAGTTATGAGACCATCTATTGAACTTGTATTAGATTTGCTTCAATAAGTTTTTGTTTCAATATTGTATTCATTTATCTTTTTTATAGGGATCTCGTGTTTTGCGTGTTCTGATGCGATTGTTGATTTCCATTAATTGAAGTTGTTGAAATTTGTCTTTTTTACTTGATACATGGATGGGTGATGAACTTTTTCATCAGTGTATGATGTGTATAATCATAATTATGAATTTATTTATTAGTATATCTCTTGCACCTGTGTTTTTCTCTATAGCCTATATGTTTTTTTTGTGTGTGTATTGTTGGCAATCAATAGCGCTTTCTCATTGTTTCATACATGGACGGGTGATGATCTGGTTCAACAGTGTATGATGTGTTGCTTTTATCATTGTTGTGTAATTTGATGACTGTATGTAAGTGAATTTTTAATAATTGCATTGTAATATTGATATAATCATGTTCAATTGTGTTTTTTATCTTAATGACACGATATGACACAATTGTGTTGAGTTGTCGTTAAATTTTAATACTCACTCACTCCATCTTCACATTTTCCTTATTTCTCATGTCCTATAATTCTTCTCCTTTTCCCTTAAAACTACGACCTTGTTATAAAAAACACCGCATATATTGTAAATAGTTACAGTATATACTGTAAAAAAGGGTTTAGAAAATGACACTATTGGCTGTAATTTGAAAATACAGCAAAATACAGATATCCAAATCGAATTCACTGTAATGTATTTTACAACAAACTGTGAAGTTAACAGTATATCCACCGTAAAAAATTGGTTGATATTTGTGGATATATAGGCCTATACTAAGTAAGGTATTCGTCAGTGCTTTTTAAGTCTACATGCACAATCTCTAATAACTCACAGTTACTCACTACGTGTTTTAAATGTTTTGGTTGAATTCATTTTTATAGTATACTGTAATTTTGACAGTAATTTAATTGTTGGCAGAATTGCTGCCAGTAAAATAATGTTAAATTGACAATATTTTATTTACAATGTATGATACGAATAATGGGAATTTTAGTCATATCGGGTGCGTGACCGAGCACAATTCACATTGTTGTTGTTATCATTGTTGGTTGTTTGTCATTGATGTTGTTTCTATTATTTCTATTATTATAACAAGGTGAGCTTGACTGCATAATGTTTGAAGCATCTATGCGCCAAGTTTAATTCCGTCAAAAACGTCGTGGTGGAACCTACGAAGCAATGGTGGGCGCATTCCAGTCAAGTGTCAAGGATCCCTCGAAGCTGAAGGGAACTGATTAACATCAAACACGAATGTCATCAACAACATTACGGTATACCCACTGAAACTATTCTAGACAAAATTGTAAGTTTTGTTGCAAAACCTATGTCAATTCTGGGTCCTTCAGATGAGCATAGTAGGTGTTCATTTGAACACGGTTGATGCTGTCAGAATGACACTTGAAGAGTCGATTACACCTTTAGGGTGTCAGATTAACCTGGATGAAATCTTTAGGGTAATACGACATGTACACCTTTAGGGTGTCAAGCCCGAAAGGACATCTTTGGAAAACCTTTAAGGGTGTCAAGCCAGACTGACCCATTTGGGGTCTTGTCAAAATGAGACCCAAAGGTGTTATTCTGGCTTAACACCATAATGGTGTCCACCGACAACACTAAATGTGCAGGGGTCAAATGGATATCTTTGCATGCTGCCTCGTCTGAAGACCCAAATGGGACGCCCGTAATTGTCCATAGTTTTTAGTGTACTGTTATATAGGACCGATATCTTGTGTGATGCCCTATGTTAACATATATGAAAGAGTACTCGTCCACCTTGATACACTTTACGTATAACTTTTAGGCCAGACGGTGGTTTTAAAGGTTTAACATTTTTAATAATACTTTTAGTGTTTTTAAACTTACACAGGTGACATTACAGTGTATATATACATCAGGGAGCGGTCATTTTTTACGCCCGGGGGGGGGGAGGATTATCAGACCTTTTTTCGTGAAAAATTTCCCTCGCTTCCATTCACAAATTACCGCATTTTCTGATTTGTCCACTTAAAAGTTCATGTTTTTCTCCTCTCCTTCGAAAAGTTCACTATTCTCCCCCTCAGCTACAATTTTTTTTGGTTTCCTTTCCCTCAAATCACCCAAGTAAATAAATGGGACCCTCTCTTAAAACTGTGTTTACGAGTAACTGGCTTTTAAATAACTTCATTGGCTTTCACATTGTCACTATTATAAGCTTGTTCAGAGTGCTACACGTCATCTGGTTTCCAATTCGAAAAACCTTAGTCCGTATGCACAAAAGTAGAACCAGGTTTTACAGTTAGACTGGTTAATTCAAACGAAGATTCAGGAATGTCCATTTTTGTATCAATTACTAGCCACTTGTTAAAGAATTAGAATGCAAATTTTTCAAATAAATATAAAAAAGACGGAAACAAACAAATATTGGTAATGTCAACGCACAAGGAAATTTCTTTTGTGTGGAGCTATTACACTATAGACCAGGTCTAACTTTAAACCTGGTCTAACACTTTTGAGATAAACATATAATACCCTTACTAAATACATTTTTGCCTTCACTTTCAAAACACATTACTCTTTTTATAGTGTAAACACTTCATCAAACGGTTTACCCCATATAAACTACAATTGTTTTTAAATTCTAAACGATTTTCAAACAGGTGCACTGTGTTTAACCTAAACAAAATGCTGTGGTTTTAGAAGATTGAAAGGATAATGGGACTTTGATATAGCTTCTGCCGTTTTGTGGTTATATTAATCGGGATACAAAATATTTTCAATACCTCTGCTGTGCCTCGTTGTTATACGCCCCAACAATTTTGGTGAAATAAAAAATTACAATAAAACCATCTTACTCTGTCCATTAATATAAATAGCTACGGTGAATCTTGAAAGCTTGCCTCTGTAGCGAGTGTGTGCATTTCACACCATCATAATGTCATACATTCGATTTACTACGTTGAAACTAAGGATTCCCACCTGTGGACTTCATGCACGATCAGTTACTAAAGGAGGGTGGTGCTTGCTAATCATCGCCCTACTGCACGTGTACATCTATGATTTGATCCATTTTGAGAAACGAAATGGGTGTTTTTGCCCAAAATTGCAAGCATGTTAACGGATCTTCCGGTAAATACTTGAGGAGTTGATGTTTTAAAAACACAAACTTATACAACTTCAGGGAGCTTAACAAAATCGCATTTTCATCCTATTATCATAGAGTTTTGATCTATCTGTCGCGACCCATGAAACCTTTCCGCCATGCATCAAAAGATAACTCCGGATCAGCCTTGAAAAAAACAGATTCTATCTTCCTGGCTTCAAAATGGATCATTAGGTGTTTGTTAAACGATCAATTCTTTTAATATAATGCGATCATTACTAAGAGGGTATGTCCGTCTTGACTGATTATACGTAAGTGAATCACTAAAAAACCCTTGGCAACGTAAAAAGACCACCAAGCTTTTAAAAGAGTACGAGCCATATGAAGTTAATAAAGTACAGAAGCACCAAGTATTATACCTCACGTGCGTCCTGCCCGCATTGGACAAAGCTTGGTCCCATTCTTCTATTCCGCATTCCTTTTTTGAGAACAAAAGGTTCATTTTTGATATTTCATTAAAAGAACCATCATCTCACGACCAATTGTTGATTTTACCATACCTCACAAACTGCACTTGTTCTTGTTTAAGGTATTTGTTTGACAGTTGAGTTTGGAAATTAGTATTCCTATTTCGTGTGTAAAGGGCGTCCCTTTTTCTGACTTGAATACTTTTGAAGTTGATATTGCTTCGTTTCGTTTTTCTTGCATGATTTTCCTTGTTTTGGAGGGTTTAATTCAATGATTCAGAGACCGTCGAGTACGGAATAGCCAAATCTCGTTGTACATCATTCACGTGGCGCAATGCTTTCCCATCGAAAATGTGTTCCGAGGGATTTGCAGTCCGACTGGTTCTCGAAGGTATGTTGGTTATGGGTTCTGTGGTAGAGTTCAACTCACGTATGTTTCTGTGGTCTCGGGATAGGATATTTTGGTTCCTAGTTCAAGCTCTAGGTTAGAAATTCCAAATTCAGGAACTACCAGAGGGCATCCCATTTAAGCTAATTATTTTCTTGCTGCAATGCTAGTTATTTTTTTGGACCCTCAGGCTAAAGCTATATTCTGGTCACCTCAGTCTAGTTATTTTATTGGTCCCTTGGGATTTTTAACTTTTGGTCCCTCGGCTCCGATAATAATTTTTCATCCCTTGGGATGGTAATTTTTGTTCGCTCTGCTAGTTATTTTATTGGCCCTCAGGCTAGTTTTGGACGTTAACTACTAATAGTTCTCCAGGCAAACAGGGCTGAATCTTTATTAATCTTTTCCTGGAGATGCACGCAAACAAGTAATTGAGAAACCCATGTGCGCTTGGCCGGACTCGAACCGGCAACCTCAGATGACTAAGTAATTACCGCTTTTGTAGGGATGTTCTATGGCTCTTTTTCTGTTTTTTTTTTTCTTTTTCCTTGTTTTTCCATGTTGTTTTATTTAAACTTGTTGACACACTACCGTTGTCTTAATACACCGTTTTTTTTATTAATCCACTCTACATCACTAAACGTTACTCATGAACTTCTAATGTGGCACGGTGATGAAACACATCATGTACTGTATACTCTTGGACAGGTTATGAATCTTAATGAACTCATTTAATATTTTTCATAAAAGTATTGAACACAGTTTAGTTGGGGCCATTTGAATTGGCGCACTCGCGGTATTTTTGTTGAAGCATAGCTTACACAAAAGGAGAGACCGTGTAGCCCAATGGTGGTGTGCGCAGTATGTGCCTTTTCCAAAAAGAAAGGCTAATTCCCTTATGGCTAACTTAATTTAATACCTCTAAAAGGCTCATAAATAAGACCCACTACACTATTATTTCATTCACAGAGGATTGCGGATGGGAACGTGTTTTTCGCGTCGTTCTGATGTGTCTGGTATTATCAGCGTTACAAGACGCCCACAGCATTGTTCAGAAACATCTTCATACACGCACTTTAAATACGAAACGCAAATTTCTGCCGCCTCAGTACGTATGACGTCCACTCCGTTTTACCAAGACAACGAGAGGGAACTTGATTTTGACGATATTACTCATGTTATCTGATTTTCAAAGAAAATGGTATCTAGAAGTTTGAATGATTTGCTAGAATACATGAAAAGCGAGCATTGCTCTAAAGTGGAAGGAACAATCGTGTTGAATTTAGTAGACGTGATTATCACAATTGAACACAGTGATAATAACTAAAACATCTTATAGTCTTACCTCCTCCTCGCTCTCCACTCAATCCTCCCTCCCGCCCCCCCTCCCTCCCGTCCCGTCCCCTCACCCTCTTTCTCCCTCTTCCCTGCCTTTCCCCCCGCCTTTCTCCTTCCCCTCCCCCGCCTCCACCTCTCTATCTGCTTTAATGTGGCTCATTCCAAAGATTGAAATTTCAATATTTAATTAAAAAAAAAAAAAAAAAAAAAAAAAGAAGAAAGATTGAAAAGTCAATCTTTTAGATTGAATTATTTTAATTGTATTTACTCCAAGATTGAAATGTCAATCTAAAAGATTGACTCTTGTCAATCTTTCTCGTCTGTGGTGAGTGCACATACGATTGAAATGTCAATCTTTGGAAATGAATATTAAGAGTAAAACGCCGTGTCCCAATAAATATACGAAACACTTTGTGCCAGCCGCCTAGATTTTTAAACAAAAGCTATGACGTTTGTTATTTGTTGAAAGGTGAGAAGGGACTGTTAGCTAAATAGTCCTGAAAAATTTCATAGCGATAGGTTGCAATAGGTTTTTTTGAAGATATGAGCAACAATCATCAAGTAACCCGCAGGACCCATATTTACCAAAATGAGGAGATGGTAACCACAAGATGGCACGGACAATAACAGAATGGCGAACACAATTCTGATTGCAATCAACTTGTTGACTGGGACCAAATGACAAATAACTTGCATTACATTAATTATATAAAACTGATTAATGATAAAACACTTTATGTGGTGATAAAAGCATTTCTAGACGACATAAGATAACACCATGATTAATTAAGTCCTTGGACAAACGGAATGTTACGTAAAATTGTAAATGCGTGGGTTGCAACTTGCTTGCTTGTTAAATCTGAACCTTACGACTAGTAAAAGGTTTTCTATACAAACACACAATAACAATATCAGTAAGTCATTCTGTCATTCAGTTTGGGTTGAGAAAACTATTTGTGTGCGTCACAAAAAAAACTTATGGATAGCTCCAATCTAATGTTGTGTAAATAGCTCCCAATCTATTAATGTTGTCTAATTTTGAAACCAATACCAGATTGTTTGTTGCATCATAATTCCTAATGCCATCTTCACGCGTGTCTAAAAATGCATGTTTATACGGTTATACCAATGGAAAACATATCATTTGTTAAAATTTTTAAGTTTTAATGATTTTTTATAAGATAATTTAAAAAACAACAGTAAAATGGTGTGGGTGACTTAGATTTCATATGGTTGTTCTGACGCATGACAGTGCCATATATACCATATATACCAAATTGACTGTCCATGAGGGCGAAGTCAAATCTAATGACCCGAGGTGATCTCGAGACCGTACTATTTTTCCGAAGCGGAGTTAGCTGAGGGAAAATAAGTTACGGTCTGAAGATCACCGAGGGTCAATAAATTGACTATGGCCCGAATAAAAGGGCGTTAATATTTGTTTTATATACCTCATAAATAGATCGGTTCTGCTGCAGTAGTAACGAGATACAGCTTAGGGCAGAAAAACTACTATACCGGTCAAAGAGTTACTATACCGGTTCCAAAAAATTACTATAACCGGGCAGAGAAAAGACGAGACAGGTACCTATACGGTCCAAAAATACTAGACCGGGCAAAAAAGGTACTGTACGCGTTTTATGTGAAAAATAGTGAAACCTTAACACCATGTCATGGACTTTCATTTAACCAATCAGATGACAAGGATCGATCTATGAGAGGTGGTATATAATAATTTTTGTTAGCTACTAGGCCCTGGACTGTTTGGCAGAAGCAAATCAAGCCCCAATAGTGTCACATAGGAATTTGCACCAGCAAATACCAACGTCAAAATAACACCCCTGCAGCATGATCTTGATGTATTTAACACAAACCTAGGTTCATTAAAATGATTGTGGTTGTCCCTAGATAGCCGGAACGTGTTAAATGAAAACCCGTGGTGTTAGTTTTTGCAGTGTAGGCCCTACCAGCCCAGTGCTATAAATTTCAATACACTAGGGATGAATTCTACATTTTGTAGAGAAGTATAAATTCACTATATTCACCATATTTGTACAATTATCTCGCCATAGGGCAAAATAATTTAATTATATATAGTAATAAAATATCGCGTTGCGAGAGTCTGAATGAAGTATGATCAGTAAAGTATGAGCAATGTCCATTCTATTTATTTAATGGAAAACATTTTCATACAGGTCATTGCATGCAAACCGCTGGCTCAATTGCAAGATATCAATTCGCTATAGTATAGAGAAAGAGTATTTATGGTAATAAATTACACAGCATATCGAAACCAATTTGCTTATTTCATGTGCAATATGCTAATTTCATGTTTTTATTTTTGAAAAGGGCTAAAGAATTAAGCGGGGACTTAAGTAGGTAAGAACGTAAGACCCAAGAAAGGATAGTGCGTCGTTTATCCATGTTACTCCGTGCATTTCAAGTGCTTATAGGCAGAAATCGGTCCTATTCGATTTTGCTCTCTTATTTATGATGAACCATATCCCTTTTTTCTACACATCGGATTGCAATGAAATAAATTTCAAATAAAAGCTCATTATTTTATTTATAACATTCGGCATTTGCCAGGCAGAACCCAATATTGCTTTATGCATTAAATTCAAGGGATGCCTCCAGAACAGCGGGGAAAGATTTATGGGAAGAAATCCGATTTTAGATGCAGGAGGAAACCGAAGTTCTCGGAGAAAACCTGCGAGGACGAGTATGGATCGGCAACCAAATTCACATACGACTCTGGCTCGACTGGGAATCGAACCCGGGCCGCATTGGTGAAAGGTGAGCGACTTGACCGCTACACCAACTCGCCCGCCCCAAGGCATACCAGAGAAAATCATGCGGATTTGTTTTTTTTTTCTTTTGACAGCAAGCTCTTTCCCCCGAATATTAAAGGGGAATGACCCGATTTAAGTCTATACATTTTTCATTTGGATAGAATGGCCTTTACCCCAAAACCCCATCTGTTAAGCTTTGTGCCGATATTTCAACCCGTGATTTTGTAATCCCCATAGTGTGTAATAAATTTGGTCAACCAAAATGTGGCATATTTTCGCTCATAAAATTCAAACCAAATATCCTTTAGCCCTAAGATTTCACAGGGTATATGAGAAAAATAGTAGCCCTCTTCTGATACCAAAATTTTTACCATGCACTTCCGGTAAAATCTGGGGTCCCTGGGGACGAGGCTATTAATCGGGCCATGGACCTTTAATATTTTGGCACATTATATATGCATGTGTCAGACGGATGGTATACAATGTACTGAACGCAGGCTAGCTCTAGGATGGTAAAACTTCTTAGAGAAAAGATATGATTTGTTGTTTTGCCTATCTAATATCATGTCATATTGGATGGGCAGTCCAATATTTTGAGTAGTGGTTTGGCAAAACAACAAATCCTATCTTTTATTCTCATTCTTATTTAGTTTTTGTTGTTTTAATCACCGCAAAATATTTTTTTATTTCAATAGTATTGGATAAAAAAGCTAAAATATTCCCCACTCTCAAAAATGAACCAACCCGTACTATAGTTGGAGTAATAATTTCTTGGCCAAGTTACTAGGTACGCCCGCTTCCCCGCCAAAACGGCGCACCACTGGGTTGCACGTAGTTCACGCAACAAAAAACAAATTATTACTCAAACTATATAGCTGCATGCACTGCGTAACCTTATACACGCGTGCGTAAACACTTGCGAGACGACGCACTATCTAATATCGTCTAATATTAGAGAGGCAACAACCAATGATATTGCGTGTTTGCTTACTAAACCCCGCCCACTGAATAAGAATCTCTGTTAATCCCCCCATTTAAGTTTAGAGTTAAATCTCAGTCACCAATCCCAGCGTGTTGTCATTGGTAAAAATATGTCTGAGCCGGTGTGAAAGCAGATATAGTCCGGTGGGAGCCATAGTCCGGGGCTTCATAGACGATAACAGAATAAAGCGTGAAACTAATGTTGCGTAAAGAGTCAAATGAATCGATTGCCTAATTGTTCACCATTGTTCCCGGACTATGAGTACGCCGGACAATGGTTACTTCTACACCGGTTTTACTAGACTTTGGCCTCCCGCAGGGATCGGTCCTTGGACCACAATGGTTCATCATCTATACATACCCCATCGGCAATATTATCAGGAAATATGGTCTCCAATATCATCAATATGCTGATGACACACAAATTTAACTTGCCTTTAAACCAGTTGACTATGCGTGCGGCTTTTCTAAAATTGAAGCTTGCGTAACTGAAATGAGATCTTGGATGCGTGAAAATTTTCTTGAAGGTCCATGGTTCATTGGTCCGATCGCTAATAGCCTCGTCCCCAGGGACCCCAGATTTTATCGGATGTGGTCAATATTTTAGTATCTGAAGAAAGTTACTATTTTTCTCACTTACCCTGTGAAATTTAAAGGATGTTTGGTTTGGAAGTTATGAGCGAAAATGTGCTCCATTTTGGTCGACCAATTTTACACAGTCTATGGGGCTTACAAAATCATGTTTTTAGCTCTCATATCGGCGCGAAACTTTACAGATGGGGTTTTCGGGTGAATGCCCTTCTATTAATACAAAAACTTTACTTTAAATGCTGAATTACAACTTACAAATGTCTTATCCATTTGGCCGGATCATGTTCATTTTATCGGCATTGAGCTTATGAGATGAACCCGGCGTGCATGGGCCTATACTGCGGTATACTGGGTATCCATGCAGGCTAATACGTAGACCCATCATGGTTTAAGATCAAGATGATTCTGTGCTCCATGACATGCTTAGAACAGTCTAGGCACACACAATAATAAGTTGTTACATTTGGTGCATAATTTTTTATTCCTTATTGCATCTAATAAGCCTATTTCCACGTGTTGTGTCGCTTTGGATAGCCTGCATGGGTTGGTACATTTACTGCACCCACTTTGCCTGCTCCCAGTTGAATTCAGCAGCCTTGACGGAATAAGTGCACGTGGTACTGTACTTATTCCGTCAAGGCTGCTAAATTCAACTGGGAGCAGAAAAAGTGGGGTCACAAATGTACCAACCCAGCCTGCATGGAACAACTGCGTTTGTACAGCATAATTGTAGAGCTCCTTGACTACAACTATATTAAACTAGTTAAAAAAAGAGTTAAAAACGGCCAAATTAACCCAAAACTATAGTAACATGAGATGAGTATTCGAAGCAAGTAATCAATGAGTGTTTGCAGCGTGTAGTGTCTGGTACGGGTATTTTTATTGTTAATTAAACGATTCCTTCGACTGATTGGGCAGGACGCAGTGATCGTTATCAAACATTCAATGTATAACCTCAGGACGTGGTACTTGGTATGGTGAGCCCTTATGCAGCTCGTTGAGCTAATAGGATAGTGCAGAAGAAAATGGCCGTCTCCAACAACAAGGTTGCAAGTTAAAAAAAGTAGATGAAGATGCAAAAAAATTGGGAAGCAAATCTCAACAAAACAGTCAAAAACAGAACTAAATGTGCCCACATATACAGGACGGCAGAGGATATGGTTTACATGAAATTGCTGCCAGACGGAAGGAAGCATAGCTGGGTGGCTAGTAGGCGGCCTTCTCTAAAGGCCGCCGCCGAGGCAGTAGAAGATGGTGACCACTTGAGCTGGAAGTTAGTTCCAAACACGTATGGACCTTGGGTAGTAAGCAAAATTATAGAGATCGGTAGTTGTAGTTGGAATCTGGTACTTAAGTTGAGATCATTTCTGAAAGTATGAAATGTATGTAGCGGGAACAACACATGTTGGAACGGATATTGACAAGTGATGGTGAGGTTTGAAGAACATTACTGTTGTGCCAGAGAAAGGACGTCTTTGACATGAAAGAGACTCCCATTCCAATTGTGAATGAGTGATGAAACAATGGTCGTCCTGTGATAATCTGCAAACACAAATCGTGCTCCTGCTATCTGAACTTGCTCGAGCTTGTCCACTAAGGTTGTTTTGATGTGGTTCAAGTCTCTGACGCAATATTCGAGGAGAGGTACGAAACGAAAGGACTTCACAGCCTTCTCTTGAGTCTTTTGAGCAAGGAGTTAAGTGTCCTGCGTAGAGCCCAGAGTTGCTTGTTAATTTTTTGATGATGTGTTGCCAATGAGTGTTCCAGCGGAGATCATTTGCAATGGATATGCCAAGATAATTGTGCTGATCAACAATAGCAAGCTGTTAGCCAAGGAGGTGTATTGGAAGATACTCGCTACCTTGCGTGTATTTGAAGGACAGCACATGTTTTGATGTTGAAATCCATCAACCAATCCTCAGCCCACTTCGCCAGGGTCTGCAGGTCTTTTTGCAGGATTTGGTGATCTTCTTGGTCCTTTTTATTTTCTCTATACGTCAGCAAATAAGCGGATTTGAGAGTGGATTGTGTCTGTATTTCTTGATATACAATAAGAATAGTGACGGTGTCTCGTATCAGTGTCGTGTGCTGAGTGTCCTACCAACCCTCTGTCTATTGGGGTGTTCTCCATTGAGTGCTGTATGCTCATTTGTTTCAGCACTGTACCCAAATGGCCTCGTCTACAAGGTCATCCTTTATTCCGTACATTTTGCTATGGAACACTTTCCTCACGGGGGACACTCGGTTTCTTTACACCGGGCCCAAACCAACCGATCCCTGTGGGACGCCTTAGGTTCCATTCCCCCATGGGCGTGTCCTGCCATTAGCAGACACTGCCTGTTGGCGAGAAGAGAGAAAGCTGTTGATCAGCAGAAGTGTTGACCCTCTAATCCCGTAAAATCCAACTTGACGGATAAGAGATGATGGGAAACCTTATCGAACGCCTTGAGAAATCTTACAAGACCACGTCGGTCTGTCCACGGTGTTCAAGTGTGGTGGCCCAGTCATGGATGGAAGCCAAAATCTGGTAATGTCAAATCGTTCTCTGCACCATGCTGTCTGGTCAGGATGATGTTTGTGCTAGCTCAATGTTTTAGCTACATACTCAAAATACTATCCCAGCATCTTACAGCATAGACAGGTCAGGGAGATTGAACGATAGTTAGCAGGATCTGATTTTCCACCTTCTTGAAATACGGTTACAATGGCTTGTCTCCACTGAGCCGGTACTTCGCCTGTGTTCATAGTTCTGTAGATTGCTGATAAGGAAAGTCGGGGCCGGAGCGAGCCATCAACAGCAACTAGACTTGAGTAATCTAGGAGGGATCTCATCAGGACCGCTGGCCTTTGATGGATGGAAGCCCTGCAGTTTTAAGACACCTTCTTGATGGATTAACAGATGAGTAATGTCAGGATACGGAGATATTCCCTTGTCTGGTATGTATCTGGTTGTGGAAGGATTGAAACAGACTCAACGTGTTTATTTAGTGCCTGGGCTTTGTCATAATCCGTTGTACATAGTTTGGTCTAATTGTAAGTATGCTGGAATCCTAAGTTCTCAGTTCGCATGAGTTTAACATATGACTAGAATGTTTTCGGTCACTCCGTCAACTTCCTCCATGTTCCCTTCCTCCAATCACCTCATTGATCTAGTTTAGGTGGGCAGTTTGATGTAGTAGCTAAGCTGTTCTATATTGCTGAATTTTGGCCATTTAGATGGCGAGTTAGATTTTCTGCAAGACAGTATAGGCGATCAACCTTCCTCATTTTCCTTTTGATAGATGGAGTTATCCATGGCATGTGTCTTTTGCCACTTTTAAGCTTGGAGGGAACGTATTTGGCCATGAGACTTGGGAGTGGATCGCGGAATGAATTTGAGTTTGTCCGGGCTATCTTGAAATAAATGTGCCTCACACTACTGGTTGATAGGCCCTATTTCTCTTAAAGTCTTGAACACAGTTTTAGTACTCAGTAACTGTTGCATATGCCATGAAATGAGTTGAAATGACCCCAATTGTACACGCAATTGTCGACTAATCGTAGAATTTGCTCAGAATATCGATGTATTTATGACCGTGCGGCCAAGTCATTGCAAACCGAAAAAGACCCGGTTCGATACGCTTCGAGCTGTTAACAATGGATTACAATATGGATCACAGCCATGCAGGTAAGGCTGGACATCGTTTTTACGAAGTTATAAGTTAGTAGAATTCCAAAAAAATAGTTAGCCTTACCAACCTTTTTAATTCAGTTTTAACGAACTTTTTCTGGTTCAGAAAACTCATTGAGTATGCCCAACGATAAAATTAACTCATAAAGCCTTCTTTACCAATAATTTAAATTGGTTAACGCGTGACCTACAAACCATCAATTAGTAAAACTAGACATCGTTTTAACGATTTTTTTATAAAACTCCTGGTTGATGTTTACAGTGTGGGTCTTCTTCAAAGAACTTTATTTATTTATTATTGATTTTTAAACAGTGCAGTGACGTCACTCTATTACAAACCGATGTCTAATTTCCTACGAATCTTTCGGTTACCAAGGTCTAAGTGTATATTTCGTATCACGAATCACAGAAAAGCGTGGATTCGTATCTACGAACTACAAGAATTTATTCCACATATTAACATGTTGTAACAGAAGATATTCGTAGACATTCTCCTCACGATTTAGTAAAATAGATTGACCATGGTGTGGTATTAACGGGTGAACGAATGGTAAATATATATGCCTACAAAATTAATAACAAAATCATGTGAAAATAACGACATGGGATACATGAGTTTTTTTGTTGTTCTGAAGTTTTAGAGTTGTGTTTCTTTAATTCAACGTTTAGTTTTCTTTACCAAAATAATCATGTACTTTTATTCTTTTTTGTACACTTTTTAATATTGTAATCCATTGTTACATTTTGATTTTTAAAATTTGGCCTATTTTTTAGTCGTACAATATGGTTGATCTTGTATTTCATAATTCCTTCAACTTATTTCAGGGCTTTGAATCTTTTATAGGTATTTTTAAAATCACCTTTGTTTTCGGCCTTAAAATATGTATTTTATTTTTTATTGTTTTTAATTTCTATCTTATTTCAATCGTGACATTTTGTACTGTTATAATGATACACATTTTTACACTGTTTGAATTTCCTAACTTTGAGTGAAATTTACCGCCGGCTTATATTTTCTTAAAATGTGGCATAAATTTTAAACTGTGATTTAAAATTTTTGTGTTTTCACTTTAAAGGTATCATGTGAAGTTTGGTTATTGTTTAAGCCCGTGTTCAAGTATCGTTTAGATTTTAATGAATTTTTACATTACCTTGGATTGTTGTCAATCGAATGGAATTAATATTGTTTTAAATTTTTCAATCATTTTCAATATCCATATAATTAATGATTTAGGCCTATTTTTCAGCCTAGGTGATTGTCAAACGAAAACACTGAAGGAGACTTTTACCATTTTGCTGGGTAAGATCAGGGGCATCTATATTTTACACGGTCCTCATATGCTTCTTCACAGTGTAGGGAGATGCAGATGGGAAACAAATGTAGGGTGCTGTAGTAAATTCAGCCATTTTGCATATTCTGACAAAAACCCGTACAAAGCCACTATATTGAACATTTCATCTTGTAATAATATGGTCAAGCAAAACGGTTTAAGCTCATCTTCTTTGCCCGAAAACCTAAAAGCGTCATTTTAATTTTTTAGTCAAAAAAGGCATGTGCTACCCCTGGATTTCATGTTCTCGTTATTTGCCTTTTGGCACATTTTTAAATATATCGAAAAAAGCCTTAAAAAGACCATATCTATAATTTTTAGGCGAAAAGCGTTAGCTATATATATATATACCTTTAGGAGGCCAAATTGAAGACAAATTTGTCATTTTCCTTCCTCAAATTAAGCAATTTTGGCTTCAGATTGAGAAATTGGAAGATTTTCCAACAATTTTTTTTTTAAATTTGGCTTCAGATTAAAGGAAAGTTTACTCATTTTTTCCAACAAATTTTCGAAATTTTGAAAACGGACCTATTACTATAAAACAAATTGGCATGCAAAAGGATAATTCATATACCAGAAGACTAAACAAATTAGACCTATATTTGCGACACGTCCCCGATAGTGTTTGAGTACCCTCACCCTGACAATGTTTGGCCTAAAATTAGACATTAGAACATCACGCACCTTCTACTTCTAGACTGCAAATCGTTGACCTGACATACCAATGTATTCCTTAGCATCCTCTGTGGGAACGTACAATTCACGCCAAATCCGTATAACTCTCATTAAATATTTCCAAAGTGTATGATTCTGCAGTTAGCTTGCATGATCTGGGTTAAGTCTTTCTGTCATATCACTTAAGGATCAAATACACAAAAGTAAATCAAAAAGTTCACTTTATTCCATTGCGTCCTTGATTCCATTGCGGTCATTAAGGCAACCATGTAGTAGGGGATCCATGGTTGACATATTTGAGGGAACCCTACTCAAGATACACTAAAGGTTTGAGAAGTGTTTTGGACATTCGAGGGTGCTGATTCCGACTATGCACCATGCAAAAGTTGCCAAGTTGGTGGAAAGTGGCTTTTACAGGGACATTACCCCCAGATGTTCCTTATATTTTTGGTAAACTATAGCATTATCAACCATGCGTAAGATCCATTAATTTACTTGAAGGTTTAGAAGTGGTTTAGGTCAATTTGAGGGTGCTGGTAGACAACATACAAAATCACCCAATTGGTGGAAGTGGAATTTAAAGGGGAAGTACCCGATTTTTCTTATTTAAAAAAATAGCGTTATAGCAAACCATGCGCAGGATACACGAATTTGACTAAACGTTTAAGTACGTGTAGGTGCAATTTGAGGGTGTTGCTTTCAAATAGACACCATAAAATCCACTTTGGTGGAAGTGGGATATTTTAAGGGTATTTACCCCATTTTTCCTTATTTTTTAAAGATCATTATCAACCCTCGTCTACCGAGCCTTTTTGTAACAAAACTCCCAAGGGGGTGGGGGTGGCTACCACCCCGCTAGGATTTTTTGTTCTGAACTCCGATTCCCTATAAAATTTGGTACACAGGATAGCTTAGAGGTTTTCCTCCTTTCCATTGGTATCAAAATAAGTACAAAAATCACAATGATTACGTCACTATTGACATCATCAGTTGAGGAGTGGACAAACTGGATAGTTATTATTTTATTCCTTCCCCCCTTCGCTGGGGCTTTGGTGCACCTTGCTCTCTTGAAATTACAACTCATTATTATAGCCCTCCACGTGCTCTGCATACTCTAAACCAGTCCCCTTCCCCTTCCCATCTACAGCCCCACACCCGCGTGACAACCTCTATATTCCTCACCTTTTTGGTGCAAACATTATTTTCCCTATTCCCCACCCTGTGTCTATGGCCATTTTGTGTTTCTTGTTTGCTGACATGCGACCTTCTTACGTCTTTGTGCGTCATTCTAACATGTGGGTACTCATGTGGTATCAATGGAAAGAGAGGACCATAGCTATATATTGATACCACAATATTCTCTTGATATTCTTGATATTCTTGTGTCGTACTAGCATGTCGTAGCTCGCCTCCCGATAAGGGGTGGTTGCCACCCAACCCCCCTCCCCCTCACTATCTGACGCCCTGTATATTACCTATACCCTGGTGGAAGTTTGTTTTTTTAAAAAAAATAAAAAAAATAAAAAAAATTATATTAAATAAGTTTGGCACCAAAAAGTGGGTTTAGCAAGCGGGGAAAACTTTGGATGTGGGAATAGTCGGTGAACTAAGGTTAAACCAATTTCCACGATCAACTAATTTGGCTAAAAGATTTAAGAAGTGTGTTGGTAAATTTAGAGTTGATTAGCATATATAGTAGTAGGGCGACACATAGCTCCTAAATTATCTCGAACCGTCTCATCTGTAACTTTGAGCTGATCATGACCGAAGTCAGTGAGGCTTACATAAATCGTATTACTGTCAACTTTGCTGTGCTCGTCAACTCCAGAGAAGTGCCAGAAGCACATTTTAGACCTTTCTATTTCAATGTTGTCGATCTTACAAAGGCATTTGGTTCAGTCTGCCGTGAAAGATTGTGGAAAATACTGTCCATTTGGATTCCAGAGAAACTCAATCACCATGGTGCGCCAGTTTTATGATGGCATTATGGCCAGTGTACAAGATCACATCCATCATCCTGCCAGCTCTTCGTCAAACCATGGAAGAAAGAGATAAGAAGGAACCACAACGACTTGCCACAATCCGATTTATCTGTTTTTTATCCATTCAACCGCACAAAGGAGGGATTTCAAAAACCACCCTTTGATCACAATCCTTCTGCCGCAATCGATGATAGGCAGCAATCATTACAGTAGAATTTTTTGAAAACCTATGTCCGAAACGTAAATTGTAAAGTATATTGCATATTACAACATGTCCGGCTGTCTCCCGGTGTGTATTTGTTGTTGTTTTCGTTATATACGAAGTTAATGTACATCGTTATGCGTTTAGCTTTCCTGGCCCAGCCTGCCATTGTGAAAAAATCAAGGATGATATTTTGACTATTTGAAAGTGTGGACGGGGGGGGGGGGCATCTTGGATTTCGTTGGGGGGGGGGGCACCCATGCTCGTTCCAGGGGTTCTGAAAGTTACCCCTATCGGGACCAATTTTCAGTTCAAAATAGACCCGGCCCCATGGACCATCTTTGGGAAATTATAACTAGTTTTCAGTGAAAAATACACCTAACGGTACAGCAGTATATGACATCCTTACTGTGCTTTTTAAATCTATTTTTCCACTAGTATTATCGCCAGTTTATTACTACAGCTCTTTTGAAATTACACTTATAATGTATTATAACCACTTTACTTGTATGCAAAATATTTTTATTTTAATATTGTATCAATTAATTTTTCACTGTAATGCAATATATTTACATACTTATTCTATCAATTTGTTTTTGCTGTAGTCTATTCTATTCCATGATGAAACAAATAAAAATTGATTGAAGATTGAAGGTAATTTGCAGTGAGATATACCCCTTGCGGGGCCTGTTTCTCAATACATGAAAAGATACCATTAAAATAGCCAACATACAAGAACATGGGACACTTGTACTACTGCAAGAAGAAAATACACACTTAGGGTCATTTTGCTGATATGTGTTGATACTTTTTTTTTTTCCTATTTGTATCATTGACCAGTCACAATCACACTGAATTTGTACCCCTAGCGGGACTAGAAACTGATTGATTTGAATTTGATCCCATTGCGGTAGTCCCGCATTTGCAGCGATAGTCCCTCTTTTTTAGACGAGCATGGGTTTTCCCGAGCACGCCAAGTCAGAACCCCCCGGGCGTGTTGCTCGGTCCATGGATGTGGCTATATGTTTGAGTATTCGCTGATTCCCCGATGACCCGGAATCTTTCGCAATGAAGAAACAACCACGAACTGAGAATTGCTCGAGCCAGAAATTCTGAATAGGATTATCCTCGGAAGGGGCCACTTGAGAGAATATGAATAACAATTGCAATTAATAGGGCGGCCAGATAGATCGTTCAAACGTCAAGTGGGTCGTTGTGGGTCCTTCTATCTCTTTCTCCATGGTCAAACAAGGTTATGTTTTGGGCACCAGTACTATTCAGTGGTGTTCTCAGCGATGTTTCAGTATGCATTCACAAATGACTTCATTGGCCTCAAATACAACTATAGATTTGATGGTGCCTTGTTCAACCTGAGGCGAATACAGGCCCAAACCAAGTTCAAAAGGAACAGCTTGTGAGCTACTCTTTGCCGAGGACGCGCCTTGCTGCTGGCCTCATGAGGTGATATGCAACCCACTGTAAATCTGTTCTCCTCTGCCTTGTGTCAAGTTCGGCTTGACAATCAGTACCAAAAAACTGAAGTTATACAGGCTGATTCAAAAAGAAGTTTACTCATTTTTGCCGTGGTTTAATAAAAAATCTAAAAGGAAAATCCCTGTAAAGTAATATATCATCACAAAGAGCAATTTCTGAAGCTCTAAATTAAAAAAACAATTTTAAATTTGCACATGCCAAACCCAAGTTATACTTATTTAAACCAAATCACCCGTTTTTCTGACTGTATACATCTGAAGTAACTTGCATTGTTTTTCCATTCATGACAAAGGAAATAAGCGTGAACAAGACAGATCCATTGGTGTGCAACTTTTATTGAAAAAATGAAGTTTGGCATTTATACTCATATTCAAGAATCGTAAATCAAACGATAATTGAGTTCGTCTTTCTATTCATCAAGCAGTGTTTAATATAACTATTTCTTTTCATTGCACACGTTTCTGCAATTATGTTTTGTTCAGGAACTACAAACATGCAATGAAGTGTTTTTTAGAGTAGTCTACCAAGAAGAAACAGTATTAGAGATTCGCGAGAATCAAAATTCATATGATTTTTATACTTGTAAGCATTGTATTTGGAGTATGAGATAAAATTAAATTCTTTCATTTTGACAATGAAAGTTGCACACCAATGGAGGCTTTCTTGTTCACGCGTTATTGACTTGGAGCAAAAGAAAATGATGCAAAGTTACCCAGATGTGTACCGTCAGGAAAATGGGTGATTTTATTCAAATTAGTATCACTTTGGTTTGTCATGAGCAAATTCAAAAATATTTTTATTTGATGTTTAGAACTGCTTCTTTCTAATGACAGATTTGTTACACACTACAATAAAAATGAGTAACTTCTTTATGAATCAGCCTGTCCAACAAGCTCCTGGTAAGCCCTAAGTTGAAACAATGTCATTGTCAATAATGAAGAGCTTCCTGCTATAAGACAACTAATTCGCCTACTTGGGGGGAGTACCCTATCCCTTTCCGTCAACATCGATTCAAAATTTTCGAACAGCATCGCTAAAGCCAGTGCGGCAGTTGGACACCTTCGTGCTGTACGGGGAAGAGACGATATCACACTTGACAACAAAGCTCAAACTGTAACCAAGCAATTGTTATGCCAACTTTACTTTGTGTCTGCAAACTTGGACGGTCTACCAACGACATGCCAGATTTCTAAATCGCTTCCATCTAAACTTGCTTCAGGAGATCCGCAGGATTTGATTGGGCAAGACAAGATTCCAGACCCAGAAGTTCTCACTCGCTCCATATCATCTGATATGGAGCGAGTATCCAAACCATGCTGATGAAATATTCAACTCATATAGTCCGGTCATATGGTCAAAATGGAAGATTTGTGTATTCCAAAACTATCTTCCTTAGCAAACTAGTCGGGAAACTGTCACGTGGTGCTCCTAAAAATGCTACAAAGACACTTTGAAAGCTTCTCTCAAATGCTGTGAGTGATCCAGAGAACTGGGAATGCAAGCTCAATGGTGTAGTTACCTATGAGGCAAAAATGCCACCCACCAAGCGAGTGAAAAGAAAGATGCCAAGAAAAGTCCAGAATTGCTAGTAACAACAACTGCAACTCCCTCATCAGTGTTACTGTTCCGTTTGGTTATCCGTCTTTCCGTGCCAAACATTGGTCTTTTTATTCACATTCGTACTCACACTTCAGTCATATCTTAGTGTTGGCATGGTTATCATCTTATAAGATGGACCGAACCTTGATACAAAGTTCATGTAGTTCCCATTTTCCTAAATAATAAAACATCAGTATTTCATCCCGTAAATCTTTTTTTCCTCAAAAGTACTCCACGTGTGCTAACCAGTAGTTCCTACATCCACAATTCCCCATAAATCCGCAACTCACTTATAAAGTTCCGGTCATCATTCCCGTCGTCTCATGTAGTGCCCTTCTTTGCTAAACAATAAAAAGGCAATCTTTAATTCCGTTAATATTTTTCTTCTCAAAATACTCCCCGTGTCCTAACAAGTAGTTTCCTTCATACAAACAGCGAATAACTTGACGTGTTATTTTATTTTTTTCTTTAATATGACCTGTTTTCTTTCTCTGCCCCCCCCCCGTTCACACTAAAGACGTGTTGTGCCGAATACCGGCTGCTCCGACATCCCGGTGCCAAGGAATTTACCTACTTTCGCAGTGCCGAAGTACCGGGGCATTCGGCAGATGAGAAAAGGAAAGTGGAAAATAACCGTGCTGTTGATGTGTAAGAGCACGTGTTTTACGCTTTTTCGTGATTTTATGGCAAGTTCTACATGAAACTACTCATTAAAAAATCGTGCTTTTGGCATTTAAGGAACCAGCATTTATGTAATAGTAAACGTAAATACGATCTTGTAAACCCAAAAGCACCCCATAGAAGACCCCATAAGCGGGCTGATAGCCGAATTTTCGGAAATAATGTATACGTTATATACATTAATTGATATACATAATGGCTCCCATTGCAAAGGTTCCCTTGAGGAGGGTTTATTAGGCCGGGTTGGCACACTGGTTAGGTTTAGGGTTGGGTTATAGGGCCCTTATAGTACCTAGGGTTAAATGAGGGTTGGTTATTTGGTCCGGTGAGTACAAAACATTGGTTAGACCTGATTTTCTACTTGACAATAGGAGTTTGTGATTTTTATTTTTTTTCTGATGGGGGGGGGGTCAGCTATTTATTATTCTGCATCTTCAAGCGTAAATCAATATGATGTACCTCATTGTGTGTGTGGGATGGGTTCATGGGTTTCTTATGCAATAGGGCCTATGTAGGCTAACTAACACTGGAGTTTATGCATTTTTGCCAAACATCATCTTTCAATCTTCCTTCTCCGCGGCGCCCTCCCTTGTAAATAATGATAACGGGCCTAAAAATTATTATTTGAAAGCTAATCTAGCCTGTCGAACGAGCTGATTCAACTGACACCTATTTCGTGTCATCCTGTGTCCGTACCAAACAACCAATTGATAAAAGAACTTAGTTACAAACATCCCACAACCGCACGCTGTAAAAAAGGATCCTCTGTGCCGAACTACTCTGGGATAAACCCATTGTTTTCGGCAAGTACCCCTGCCGTTCGGCAGGGTTATAACGTATCTCGCATTTTCGGCTTGAATAATTGCCGAAACACCGGGCTTTTTCGGCATGAATATCCCTGCCGTACGGCAAGGTCATATGCCAAGACCGGGCGTTCGGCATAAAACCAGTGTTTTCGGCGCGCAGACTTCTGTTAAAGACACTATCAGTGATTGCTAAAGCAGCCCATCGAAAAAAAGCATCAAAAAAAATCAATTTTTGCTGTATGCAACCAAGAACAGGTATCCTACATACCCTGCAAATGATAAGACAGAAGCAACCTAATAAGGACCCAATCGAAGATTTTAGTCATTACGTCCGAACGGACCGTACTACAACCGTAGTTTGATGGGAGAATCATATCTTTGAACACTGCCGTTTTCTCTTCCTTTTTCTGTCAATTCTACAGCTTGCAAAGGTAATTATGAGAATTCTACAGACTTAATCCTTCACGTTGAAGCTATTCCGCATTTCAATATTTTCAAATCACTGAGAGTGTGCACCTTGAGGTTCCGATTATCTATTTTGGTTTGGAACTTTTGCAAATATTTGATTATTGTAGTAAAAGTATACATTCTATAAAGAAATGGACTTGAACCCGATGATTTCATCATATTAATGTAAAACTTTCCTTATTTTTGAGAAAAATACTAAAAAAACACGATTTGCCCCAAAATTTTCAGACAGCATAACAAACAATTTTGAATTTTCATGATTTCTTAATGTTATTTTATAGAAACAAGACAAATTTGTCTATATAGGACGGTTTTTTTCATTTTTAAAAAATAGAGGATTACTATTGTTCGAAATATAGGAAAAATGTCAAAAAAGTGTGATTTTGAATTTTCTTTTGTTCCGAATTTGGAGTATAATTGGAGAAATCTTTAGTTAAATCGAAAAAGAAAAATTGGAAACTCGTCCCCTAGAGCACCGATTGCTATCGTATGTAAAGTTAAAAACCTTACCTTTTACTACTTCGGTTTTTGGATTATCTCCTTGTCTGAAACTCTGCCATATTTTGTGCGAAATTGAACATTGAGAAATCCGTTTTTAGTAAACAAGTGAACTTTTCACGCCATTTTAAGAAGCTGTCTCTTTCTCAAATAACTTTATCTTGAACTTCAAAATTGAGTAATACCTGTTTGCAAGTGATGAAAATACATCTTTATGCCATTGAATCAACCATCCTTTGTCTCTAACTCTAGAAATGAGAATAAATTGAAATTTCATCCTGTCTAATAGCGCTTTTGTTACATTTTCATATTATTTTTCGTATTTCCATGATGCGTTCGTGCAAAGTACATTAAACACGCGGACGCTTCATTACGCAGCAAAAATTCACCGCGCGACGCGATGGTGCGCCTTGCGCCTGACGGCGTGAAATGTGCTTAAATTCCCGCTGTTTAGACCAAGCGGTTTTTGTGACTTTAAATGGTCAAATAGCTCTTTTAAATCGGCAAAAAATACAGCTCAAGATTGTCTGCAGTGGATAACCTTTGTTGTTAACTATAACACAGTTTGATGTTTAAAATGGTGCAAAAATCAGAAATTTGTGTAAAAACAAAAGCACCAGGGTTGACACTGTCCTTAATTGCCTGTCTCATGCGTAACACGGGCGTCGCAACACACAATGCATACGCGCTGTTAGTAATGGTTATAAATAAATGGGTAAATTTCCTCAGCAACTGACCACATTTGCGCCATTTTTCAGCCATTTCTGAACCGATTTCGTCCGAATTAAGTTTATAACCCATCCGGTATCCTCAAGGACCTTTCAAGGCGATTTTAGTGCTCTTTGAAGCAAAATTGACAGACGGAGCCTTTTGCACACAAACCCACCTACATACATATATACACATACAGCATTCGGCAAATTATAGTATGATGCTTTTTTCGGGGTTTTTTTCATCGCACAAGATTATTCAAAATAAATAGGGTCACCAAAGTGGGTCGGGTAACACCAATTAAACAGTTTCTTTTGAGGCCCATCAAACGGCATGTTTTATTATATTTATGATGCAGTAGGACGACCCATAGCTCCAATATAAGAATACTCAAGTTTTGTGACCCCTTATTATTCCCTTCCTCTTGCCCCCCACCCCCATGAAGCAAGGTGAAGTACAGGTTCATAGGAGAATACGTATTTGGCCCCTCCCTCATGCTCTTGCCACGGCCTGCTCCCTCCCCAAATGAGAATGTCTGGTTACGCCAATGGATCAAAAGTAACGAAATTGGATATGGATCTCAATAGACTGACACAATAAAGCTGCGCATATGGTGTTATTATTCATGTATTATGTTACTTGCTTTTGAGCAGCGAAAATAGCTTTCTTAAATATCATGGCCTATATAAAATATTTAATGATTATTCATAGGTATTTTGAACTCATTTAAATGCACAATTGTTTTCAAATAAAATTTACAAAGTTGTCACCATCAATGTGTAAAGGTTTAAGGTGTAAATAATATTGGTTTGTGCTTTACTTGGTTAGCTCTTAAATCGGGTAGTACCCTTTTAATCATTTAACAGAGGTTTTCATCCATTTTAGTAAACAAATCAAACAAATTTAATGTCCTGACCTTTAATGTGACTTTGAAATTTTCTTGAAATTGTGCATACTTGTAACGTATTAAAAAAGCTATGTTTATCATAAAATCGGATAGTGTCCCTTTAAAACAAGAATTTCACCACTTTCCACCAACGTATCAATTTTGCATGCAGCAGATTTGAACTCAGCACCCTCGAATTGACCTAAAACACCTCTAAGATCTTTTAGTGTATCTTGAGTAGGGTTCAACCTTATTTTGAGCCTTTTAGGCTTGATGGATCCCCTAGTATAATAAAAAATATTATTTATAGAAAAGAGCTGTAAGTTTCAGGCATTATGTCAGAAAAAACAGTTATTTCTCATCGTTTACGATTTTTGTTCACGGTCAATTACTAGTTAATCTGTCATGGCAGTCTAGCGAATTGTCTGTTTGCCTATCTTTGGCAGAAAGATGTTTCTTAGCAACATCACAAATAACACAGAAGTACACTTAAGTCGAATAACTTAATATGAAAACAGTGTTGAGAGTAGATCATTTAAGGGGGCGATAATCGTATATCAGGTGATCAGGAAAACATAGGCAAAGCGCTTTCAATGCATCTGGATTGATTAATTGATTAATCAGAAAAATCTGTTCAAAGGTTGATAGATTTTGAAACCACGCTGGGCTACCAGCACTAAAAAAATAGAGTGGTAGATACCATAAAGACATGCAAAGGTCGCAAGACACATGCCACCCCATTATTATGCTTATTACAAGGTAGGGCTGAGAGGTGTTAAGGTACAAATGCCCCGCGGACTATATTACCGCTATTTTACACACGTAAAACTTATTGGGTTCTATAGCAACTTATTGGGTTCTATAGCATGTTCAGTCACAAATACCCTATGGGACGGACTCAATCTCCAAATGTCAGTCAGAAATGTGGTAAGCGGCAATTAGTCAATTGAATATAATGTGTACGTGTATACTCCACTCAATCTACGGTATGACCTGGACAAAATTGCTACAGAATATTTTCTTGCAGTAACTTGTTGTACAAACCCTCCCGAACAACATATCAAAAAGGTAGAAAAAAGGAAGCATGGCAAGACATGCTAATTTGCATAAAACCTATGTGCCATTTTTGCCTATATTTTGGTTATTATACAAAAGGAAGGACCCAATTTAAGTAAATAAAGTTTTCATCTTGATAGAATGGTCTTTACCCCTAAACCCCATCTGTAGAGTTTTGCGCTGATATTTCAACCCGTTTCATGTGAGAGCTAAAAACATGATTTTCTTAGCCCTATATGTGTAAAATTGATATCGGTCGACCAAAATGGGGTACATTTTCGCTCATAACTTCCAAACCAAATATCCTTTAGCCCTAGTATTTCACAGGGTAAATGAGCAAAGTAGTAGCTTTCTTCAAATACCAAAATGTTGACCACTTCCGGTAAAACATGGAGTATGGGGACGATGCTATTAAAGCGATCAGGCCACGGCCCTTTAACTCTTGAGTCTTTCTTGCTGTCGTCCAACATAAGACCCGAGATACTTGAGGTCTAACCTTTTTGAGTTGGGTACGGCCGTGTGTAGTGCAGATAGGCTGATGATTCTCTTCCTGATTGACGGTCATGTATTCCATTCCGTCTCTTTGTCATTTATATGTAGGCTGACTTTATCTGAAGCATTCTCAAATGATGCTTTGTAGTAGGTCTTGCGCAGCACATATCACATCCCCCGTTAGAGCTGCGTAGTGAAGGTCTGTGAGATGCTGACTTTGGTGACGTCTAGAATGCTTGACCTCCTTTCTATGCTGCTGTCCTACCTATTACCCAGGCTATTACCAAATGACCCCCCTTTTTAAAATGTTCACATACTCAATGACCCCCATTTTCTTCTTTTCTGCTATCCACTTTTATCACAAGTTTGTATAAAATTATCCACTTTTATAAAGAATTTGAACATCCAAATTTAAAATTTTCGCAGCCTACGTGCACATTTTTTACAATTTTATAATTTCATGACAATTTGAACTCTGGAAAAGAAGCACATCCTATTTTATCTTCACGTTTTAACCTCAATGGCCCCCTTCTAGTACAGTTTCATACTGGATGACCCCATTTTTATTCAGCTCGTGTACCGAATGACCCCATATTTTTGGGTACATTTTATCTGAAAAGAACCTATTTTTCACCTGTCCGAGGCACATATACCCATCACTTCACATAGGGAGTGCCCCCGGTACAAGTTGACCCAATGTGTTTGAATAAATACTCTCTGATAATAATTTGCTAAATAAAGATCTCCCCATCCCGATTGCACGGTCTGACAAATCATCTAGAATGCAAAATTAATTTTGGCGGGAAAATTGCGGCCATCTTTAATAATAACCATCACTTTCCACTTTTAATATATCAATTGCAAGTGCTTCACACCTTGCAGGCAAAGCCATGCGAAACATGTTCAAATACTAACAGAAAAATGGAAAATCTCCCTAAACATGCATGTATGAGCTATATACCTTTGTCCACGTAAGATAAATGCGAATTAGCATGTCTTGCTAGGCTTCCCTTTTTCTACCTTTTTGATATGTTGTTTGGGAGATCTTTTACTGCTAGTTACAGCAATAAAACCTTCTGTAGCAATTTTGTCCAGGTGTACCTAGTATTTTTCATAGATTGAGTGGACTAGTATGCGAGTAATAGTCATAGACAGGTTTTCTTTCGTCCTCGTAGGTTTCCCATTGTATTTGTATGTATGCGTGAGAGAGAGAGAGAGAGAGAGAGGGGAGGGGGAATGATAAAGGCAGACAGACAGACAGGCAGATATAAACAGATGGATGAGCAGAAAGAGACTTTGGAATGAGACCACTCGAGGTCTTGAATCTGATCACTATGGACACGGTGTCTATATAACCAGTCGCTCAAACTACCAAACCAAAACAGCCTAAATTTGGTAAACGTAAGTTCCAAGGATGCAAATGAGGTATTACAATTGATTCCGTCATCGTTGTATGATGTTGTGCAGTAGTAGCTCTTGACGGAATAAATGGCAATACCTCATTTGTATCGTTGGGCCTTCTATATGAAACGTCTACCCTAAATTTGTGCGAAAAATCAATGGTCATTTAATTCGTACCTAAATTCAAGGAGGAATGTAGTAACCCGGACTTAAATCGCATCACTTCCCGTTCCTCCTTTATTCTCTATTCTGGTCTTGTTCTAAATTGCATTTTTGATAGATTAATGGAGGCATAATGCTACCTATAAAATAATAGTCAATTGTATTATAAAACCTCAGCAAACTCATTAGCGTGATAGATCAATTAGTTAAACCAGCCATTAAATGCTTAACCTTTATATTGCGGGAATATTAAAATCATTAGTGCTTTAATTTACTACTGTACACATCACTGGTTACTCATTTACCGTTAGAATACAGAGAAAGGCTTTTAGCAGGCTAAAATGAGTCTCGCTTAAATGCCTTCATAAGAGGAATCTTTTCGCTATATGTTTGTATTTTCTCTACTGAGCATAAATACTAGGGTTTATTTTGTGACCATTATAACAGCTTAATGCTTTTAAATTGAGTAGAAGTTTGAATTCTGACATTTTGTCTATGCTGGTTGTCTACTCCATAATAATGTACGTCAACAACGCAAGATCACTTATCGCTCTCGACAGCCACTTCCCTAAAAACCTATGCCAATTAGTTCAATCGCCACTGTTATTTTTTAAAATTCATTCCCGGAGTTTGTGTGGGAATAAAAATGAAAACATGAATACAAATTAACATTAAATTTAATTCTGGGATTTTACAAGAATACTTTTTGCCAAGTTTACTCTGTCATGCTCTTTCTAAATATTACGATATTTATAATACAATTTTTGACGTTGAATAAAAACTAACTCTGAGTAATTATAATATCGACAGAAAGCCTATGTCTTCTTTATGATCTGAAAGTCTCATTAAAATCATTTGAGCATAATGACCGGGTGTATTTTGCCCGTGCTCTTGCAAACAGAAATGGTTGGATGGAATTACAACAAACTAATAAAAGTAAATTTTTCATTAAATTCGCTTGAAAATACGCGGGAAATAGTTATAGGGTTATGTAATTTAATGTTTTGGTTAGTTTTTTTTCATATACATTTTTACACCAAGGGCTTTCCAATACGAATTTCATGAAGAATCTGAAAACCATGGGTGTCATTTTGTTAATGTCTTTTTTGGTGTTTTAAAACAGCGGGCAAAGTTTATACAGGGGTGTAAACAAATTCAAAGTATTTAAATTCTTTTAAATATAATTCAATCTGTTCGGTTGCTCCTAAGGTTTGTAAAAAGGTCTAGTTTGTCCATATCTACGACCATTGTTTAATACAATAGATCAAGTCATTAATTTACAGCATCGTGATTTTGTTGACACTGTTTTTAAATCGTATTATGAAAATATTATATATGAAATGTATATAGATTCTGATTTCACATCAAAGTGAGGACTTCTACAGATATGGCCTGAGTAGAGTAATCGCCCACGGACCTGCTTGCCTAGGGCATATTTGCCGGACTGTTCGCCGCTCTATTTGCATAGACAATACGACCTGTATATTTTCAGATTCTGTACAGGTTTAAGACGACCGATTTGGCAACATTTTAAACAAAATGGTGATGAATTCTAAATTAACCCAGTTGCGACCGTTGAAACTATTTTGCCTATAACTCATTGAACTATAACCCCAGATAGGGGCAAACTATATACCTTTTGAAAAATTGAAAGATGAATGAAAATGATGGTATGCTTTAAAACACATTGGCTCTTTTTTATTATTGTGACCTCCGGTAATAAGCCTTGTCTCCTGAATTAACACACACTTTAAAAATGACAACCCATGATTGTGGAATCTTCATATAATTTGATTAGAAAAAAATTGGTTGCAAGAGTGTACGTATATGTAAAGGTCCAAATGTACATAAAAACTCAAAGCATCTTCGATCCTAATGCTTCTTAAATTCTGACTCACTGTACAGTCAATTCGACAAGACTACACTCGTTTAATGGGTAAGGCAACAATTGATAATAAATTAGTTTTTGTTTTGGGGAAAAAAAATAAATGTGATATTGATAAAAAAAAGTGCGAAGTTTTCTGCCATATACTGTGGATGTTTTAAAAGTAGTGACATTAGCGTAGCGATCGTTGAGATATCAAAATAGAGGAGGAGGAGGTATTAGTATTTAACGAAACAGCAACAAATACACAACCAAAAAACAAAAATAGCATTAAAAAAAAAAGTCAAAATTACGGGGGGGGGGGGCTGGGCTGAAATGAAAGGCTAACTTGTCCAAAAAGGTCCAAAATGGGATGATTTGCAAAATGCAGAATTAGCGGGGGAGCGCCGCCCCTCCGCCCCCCTCCTGGATCCGCGCCTGCGACAACACTATAGTGTCTCATTTTGGAGTGCCACAAAGATACTTTATGCAATTTACTGTATTATAATTCCATGTCGGGAAGAAATCCCAGTTTTAGGAAGCAGGAGGAACCGGGAAGTAGTACCCGCAACAGAAAACCTGCGAGCAGGCCGAGTATGGACTGGGAACCAAACGCACATGAAATCGCAGGCCTGGACGGCTAGCGGACAGATCTCATAGCGTTTACAAAGGTGACGCACCCCGGGGAAGTACACAATTTTTTCTCTACAATAAATTCTCGAAAATTATAAAAATCGTTTTCTTGAAAATGAATTAAATGTATCTGCATTTTCCCCTGAATATCAGCGACCAACGG
This sequence comes from Ophioderma brevispina, assembly GCA_023653785.1. Lineage (NCBI taxonomy): Eukaryota > Metazoa > Echinodermata > Ophiuroidea > Amphilepidida > Ophiodermatidae > Ophioderma > Ophioderma brevispina. The sequence continues at coordinate 3,993 of JAMKCH010080404.1, read as the reverse complement.
ATGACAACCACTTTCGTGACTCCAGAAAAATAACGGCGCTAAGTAAATCCGTCCGTTATTCATAGGACAATGGACTTCAGATTCTTGGAAAATTGCAGAGCCATTGTATTGTCCAGGACGATGATGTTATCACCACCCGATATAGATTTGGACGCTATAGCCTCGCTCACAAATAAAATTAAAACTCGAGCTTTTTCCTGGAGTGTCAAATAAATTTGACCGTATATTTCATCATTATTCAAAAATGACACGAAGATGAACAAAAAATCATGAAAGACATTGTGCTTGGCAAGCTGGACCTAACACCTTGTGCAGAACCAAAGACCCATAACTTAATCATGTTTATGTAGACATCTTTTCTATTCCATTTAAAGTTTGTTCGGTTGCCGGGGTGGCAGGAGATATAGTCCTCCGGGCTCCACAGTCCGGGAAACAAGGTGAACAATAGGGCAATCGATTCAGTTGACTCTTCACGCAACATAGTTCACGCTAATGCCGTTGTCCGCTATGGAGCCCGGGGACATGATACCGGCGGCTATGATTCCTTTCACACCTGTGCCCTGCATTCATATAGGTGAATGATTTTTTTTTCGATTTCTGCAAAAAAAACGGTAGGGAAATTGAATGGCATTGTGGACGCCAATATTGTATAGGTAAAAAAAAACAACTTCCTGTTGTTTCATCGGCGGACCATTCAACTGTGCAGCAGCCCGCTACCATGTTGTAGAGGTCAGTAGTAGTTCCACTCATGATGAAACAATAGCTTAAATATAAATCGGGTGGGGGTATAACACTGAAAGCGTTTCAGCTGTATGGATAATAACAATGGCTATTACGACAGTTCCAGATGAATTGAAGTGTTTGCCGCTGCATACGAGCGGATTTACTTATCATGGCCCCGTTGCTGGAGTCAATGAATCCATGATGTACATCCGTTGGGCACTGATAATAGACACAGTTTGTAAACATGTTTAGGGCCAGGTATCTTGAAATAGGTCGGCCTGACTGTACACACTAGGCAATGTATATGTTAGAGTTTTAATACTATGTGCCATTAACGATTCGCGACATGAAATGGATTCGCAGGCAAACAAATCCAAGGAAGTGACCGTTTAGGATGTTAACTCGTCTATATGGCAAAAATTTAGATGCCATTTGATTCATTTTCTAGAGAGTGCGCACATAAGAGGACGTGAGGAACACCACGTAAGGAACTGATTTCTATAATTGTAGAAGAGTTATTTCGGAAGAATTATGTACTTCCCAGGGGTGAGCCACCTTGTCCTAATCCAAGATTCTTTTTCTCTTTGGCCTCATTAGCCTATTATATGTTTTATCGGTCTTCTAGTGGAAAAAAGAGAACAAACACCATTGCTTAACATTTGCGTTTTTTTTCTAGGTTGCTATAGTTTTTATATTGTGTATTAACAATGAATGTTTTCAGTTTCACTCGTGTTTAAATTGACCACGAAGATAATTGGCTGGTTTTTTTGCCTCCGTTGTAGCTTTTATTGTTTGTTTTGAGCATTGTTTTAGTATAACAAAATAAGAAAAAAACTGTTTTCGTATTCCGTTTTTCTGGGTTATAAAAATGGATGAAGAAAAAATGTTTAAGTAAATTCAATTGAAATTCAATTGTAACATAATAGGGTAGTTCGCGTTTTTCTTGTGTTTTAACAAATGCTTTTAAAATTCACGATTTTACTTAACCTTAGTAAAACGAAAAAAGTAACTCCCTTTTCCATTTTCTTGGTCGGTGTGTTGTGTTGTTTTGTAGGGACCAGAGAAGCAATTTCTAAAATTTACATTTTCTTTTTGCTAATTTTCTACAATCTACAAGAGGAAAAGTTCGCTAGTAATGTTAATTGGTTTGTCTTCCATAGTCAAATGATGTAATCATTTTTGCATAAAAGTAAACAAAAGAGCCAGACTCTCAGCAAACATTTACCTTTTAAATCGCCTCCATTATTATGTAACTGATAAAATATTAGTACGAGTTATGTTTAAAATTATGGATCGTCTGAATTATAAAACGTTTATGGGTTTAAATTTTAGACGAAATAGCCTATTGATGCTGGGTACTTAATAGTCATTGTGGCCATCAAGTCTTCTTAAACGAAATCCGTTCGTGATTGGAGCTAGAAAGTCGGATTTGCCTGTGTGCCACACGACATACATAATGTAGGGAAAGTTTAATAAAAATAGCGGCAATATATAGTCCTCGGGGTATTTCTATGCTGACATCCTCCAATTAGTCCAATAATTGTATGATTTGACCCCACACAAATTGCAAACAGAAAACAATTTTGGTATGTTAATATACTCGGAAATAGTCCAAAAATAATATTTTGTTGTTTTTTAAAATCATTTGCAACTTGGGGAAACATGTAGAAATAAGGGGGAAACGTTGTACAGGTAAAAAATTAGATGAATGTTCGAATTGATTTAAAAATGAGAACAATTAATTGGGCTACTCCTATGGTTTAAAAAAGATAGTTTGCCCTATCTACGCGATAGTTTAGGACAATAGGCTCATAAAAGTTCAAGGTAATCCTGGGGTAAAATTTTAGAATGTTTTCTTTTTTATTAGTTTTGTTTTTTTGTGTTTTTGACGTTTTTTACCCTTTTTGCAGTTAAGTGTTAATAGATTTTTTGAATTTCTATATAAGAATTACAGCGCTATGACGAGTGACAGTCCCATTAGACCCTGTAGCCCCCAGTCAAATTTTGCGTCCAATTATGCAATGAATATTATCAGATGGTGGCAACCAGATATTTTCGGGGTCTGTACCAAGTCGAACAATTTGACACCATTTTTATAACGAACGGATATATCTGAAAAATGTACCCCCATTTGACCTTGAACCTATTTGACTCAATAAAAAAAAACATTGAAACTACAACCTGCCAGATATGGCAAACTATACCTTTTTGTAATTCCTGAAGTAACGAACGTTGGCATACTTTTGACGCGTTTTGATACTTTTCATATTTTGCCCCTGTAATAAACCTTACCCCTTAAAAATATATGTTCCCCTCCTTGATTTTTTAGTAAGACTTTGATTATGTTGTTTCTAAAGGTATTCTCAGTACACATTCTGTTGGAATGATTCTGTTGCCAGTAGTGTTGGTCTAAGCAGCATTCATTCTATTTTGAGTGGCCTCCTACATAGAATATTCACGGTTACAAGGTGTACGTGTCAAGGGAACTTTGATATCTCACGGGGATATTTACAGACCTCATCTTGTCACGATCTCTCTCTTAATTCTTCTCGCTAAAATCGGGGAAAATTAACGGTTCTTTGTCTTGCATATTTTACACGGAATTGCCGTTTTTCCTTGGAATTTTAATGGAAGTTTACGGTACTAAAGACGGCTTTTCCTCTACATCCTTCCCTTATTGCCTGTGAGTATCCTGAATTATCACATATTCCTCTTCCGTCGCCTCTCGCTTTGTTGTCGTTTATGCAATTATGCGACTAGGAATCATACGTGATTGATAAACTTTCTATCCCATAACTATATCTGTGGAACAGAAGTTAAGACAAGAAGATTTCTTAGAGTCAGTCTCGTATGAAATGTTAATAATTATCTCTGATATGTTTTAAGGAATTTTTTTAAAATTATTCTTTGGTCTTCTTTTTCAAAACTACTTTTGAAGTACACATTATTAACAAATTGCTAAAGAGAGGTTTCCAACTGCCTTATAACGTTTCAAACCTGCCTTAATAACTTTAGGCATGTTGAGATGGGGCGACGAAGCAACTGCTTGCAATCTTGCAGGATATGTTAACTTTAAATCACGCGACGATCACGACTTCTCTCTGGTATATTTCTCACAGTGACAATGTTATTAAGAAAGGGCTTGGTTTGGAATTTAATTTAAAATTTTTGCTTTTTTTAAGTTTTTTAACTTTTTTAAAAAAATAATCAGAGCTGATAGCAAATGAAAAAAAACGATACGGGGGTATCAACTAACGTGTAAGATACGTA
>JAMKCH010080401.1:0-13909 GCA_023653785.1 Ophioderma brevispina | reverse complement strand
TCCCAGCAATCCAAGTATGGGACACAACATTTAGGCTAAAGTTCCACCCGTTTGTGAGAAAATTATCCAAAGGCACATTTTCACACAAAAAATGTTCACATATAAAAAATATGAAATTTGTTAAAAAATATTACAGTACTTAAGATTAGGTTTGGTAATCTAGGGACATTGCTCTGGTGTTCTCTTTCTTCTTGTTTTAAATTAGCTACACACACCACCACACACACACACATTTTTTTTTAAACCATTTGGTTTTACAGCATTACGTAAAGGTGCGTGTTCCGGTTGTCTTTGGGACCCTGGATTTATCGGAAGTAGTATCGATTTTGATATCAGATGAAGGAGTATTTTTCTCATTGTCGATCCTGAAATTTGAGCCCTCAAATCGATTTCAATTCCAAGATATTAACAATAACAAAAAAATGCTGTTTAGTGATAACCATCAATATTAGCACCAGTATTGAATAGGGCTTTGCAACATGCATTATTGCGTATATACCAACCAAAACCGCAAGTTTGTTCCCACGGGATTTGATGGGTGTGTGCAAAGGCCAGGGCTCTCATATCAAGTAGAGAACACAATACACATTAAATCGGAAACACGCACCTTAGTGGTTAAGTTTACAATGGGGTAAAATTTTGAAAAAAATATATTTAAAAAAAAATAGAAAAACTTGAAAAGTGATGTGCAGGCATTGCCTCGCACATAAAACTGCGGTTGTTGTGTAAATCTACCTGGCGGCTGTCATATCAATATCTTGAAGCATCTGTATTCTATAGAATACCATTCCTAAATGATTTTCAAATATTGCCAAAAAGGCATGCAGATACACAATGAATTGCTTGCAAGGATGTAAAGTCCCTGGGTTGACAGGCAAGTTAAAATGATGGGAAGATAATATCAGTGACTCTTGCCAAGTTTCCACAAGAAAATATACAAATGATTTTCCACAAGTTGAAGTGATTATATCAGTAGATGCATAGGATCTTGTGAGTGTATGTGTGTGTCAAAAAAGAAGACCCACCCCCGGAATGGATGATAATAAAACGTTAAAACTATGTGCCTGATCTAAATGTAGCTTTATAACAATGCAATTCTTCAGGGAATGGATCTTTTCCTGCGGACTGCGGAGGCATTGGTACCCTGCAAATGCCACTGATCCTTGCAAAGGTTTAGTTAGGATGTTGATACTATCTTTGCTACACTGTCTATTTAAAGGAGGATGGCCCGATTTAAGTATATAAAGTTTTCATCTTGATAGAAGGGTCTTCATCTCAAAAACCCAAATCAGTGAAGTTTTGCACCGATATTCAATCCTGTTTTGATGTGAGAGTAAAATGCGATTTTATAAGGCCCATAGATACGTTGTAAAATTAATATTGGTCGACCAAAATGGGGCATATTTTCGATCAATAACAGTCCAACAAACATGCATTTCGCCCTAGATTTTCACAGGGTTAAATGAGAGAAAATAGAAAAATAGTAGCTTTCTTCCTGATAAAATCTGGGGTCCCCTGGGGGACGAGGCTATTAGCGATGGGCCATGGATCTTTTAAAGCATCATCACAATATTTGAAAGCAGAAATACAATTTTCCTAAATTCAACAGGAAGTCAAAAACACACGCAAGAATGTAGTATGTAAAGATCTAGGATTAATCCAGGGAAAATACAGCTGTACTACTGTGTCTTCAAACAAAATCTAATGGATGAAGGAGAAATTGAAAATGTAAAATGGAATGCATTTTAATAGCAAACCACTTGAGGCTATTGCAATCGCAAATACACGACTGGGGTGTGTCGTGAGAGGATAACATACAACTAATAATATGGTACAGGGACCTGTTAGGTACTATCTGGGCCTGACGGTTGCATTTAAGGCTAACTCAGAGATTTCCCGGGTATGGCCGGCTGCGGTGGCAGAGTGGGGGTTGGGCTAACATTCTAACAAGTCACGCTTTTTGTCAGATCATAGTGGCTTGTAAACATACCTATTAACTGTGTGCAATAGCTAAGCTAACATCAATGTCCTTCATAGGGGGGGTGGTAAAATCACCTGGGGTTATAAAATTCTGGATCGCGTGAATTTTTTAATGACGTACCGCGGATTAGCTATGGTGACTGTTACACTTCAATATACCGTGTGTTTACAACATTAAAAAAAAATCCATTCATTTCAAACTTTGGAACTGAACAGTACTAGGTAACTAGCTTTAATTTTAGTAAAGCGGTATTTGAATGCAAAAAAAAAATATGTCTCTTTGAATCTCGATTCAACTTTAAGTGAGCTATTTATATTTACTTTTTTTATTTTGCCTGAATAATCATTCGGTGTCAGACGCTGCTTTCCAACGTAGTACTAACGTGCCTAGGGTAGATGATACAGCTTGGTGTGAGGAGTCTGTGTGGGTCGGTTACAATCTACATTTTACCAGAAACTTGCTACAATTTACATCCAAATGAGTGATTCTCCTTGTACATGTATGATGGCTTAGACATTCGCGTTTCAAAGGATTATATTTCTCATAGTTTTTCTTGTCCATTCCAAATGACCATGGAGAGCACGATTCCAATTTTAAAAATCAGTTGTTGGGCGGGGTGGGTATTCAATCGGAGCTGCTAGAATTTTTGTACTGATTAAATCCCGCAAGTGGCCCTGTCGGGGACCCCGGTGTCAGCCACGGTTGAATATCCCACCAGAGGGCTATGCTCTCCCTTGGAAATGAGAACGGCTCTTTACGTTTACATTTAAACAAGCATTCCTGATCAAAACTGTCATCCATTAAATATAGAAATGGGCAATTGATGACATGCGTGCACATTAGGGCCCTGGGTTTGAACAGGGGCCGGTCGCGCGGGCACATATTTAGATCTGAGCAACCCTTTCGTTCCAGAATGTTGGCCCACTAGAAGTTAAAAGTATTCTTCAATTGTAAGCATTTATAAGATTAAGGAAGTTCCATGTTGGCTTTGATACATAAATACACCCATACATAACAAGAGTTTAGTGCACCTAATATAAAATATCTAGGCGCTTTACACAATAATGAAAACAACTAGAAAGGATAAAACTTTTTTTTGAGCAGCGTTTTAAAAGATGGTATGTAGGAGCCTGTCCCCCCCCTAATTTGAAGAGGATCTCATTCCATAGCCATTTCCATAGCCGTGGCCATACCCAGAAAAGCTTTGTCAACAACAGATTTGAGAGTCCTTGGTATCTTCATCCGGTTGTGATCTTGCAGGGAGCGAAGATTCGAGAAAGAGTCGATGGTACAAGTGATAATCATTACAGAATAATACAGGGGCAGAATTTGAGACACATTGGACATTATGACGAGAAGTTTTGAAATTACATGTTGTCTGAACAGCAGCAATGAAGATTATGAAGTAAGTGAGATATGGTCACAACGACTTAAACCGAATATTAAACGAACGCCTTGTTCTGGCATGCTAGCAATTTATTGATAGATCGTCGGGAATGCCAGCCAAAGCGAGTTGCATAATCAGACGCTCACAGAACTAGAGATCGAGCATAGATGACAAGATTCACTTCAATATCTTTGAGATGGGCTATGTTGCAGTATCGGAAAGTTCAAATGGCAAAGACATTTCAGTTCATTGGTGTGTTTGCTCATAAGATATGTTTATTGTGTCAAATGAATACCGAAGGTGTGTCAAAACTGAGGTGACCGGATTAACGACAAAGGAACCGATCTTGAGATGAAGGTCAGGCAGTAAAGTCACTTAAGTGGTGAGCCAAGGATAATGAATTCATTTTGTTTCATATTTAATTCAACTTGTTTATTGTCATCCCATGTACTTATGGTATTTGATTCTTCTGAAAGTTTTCAATTTTCAGCAAACCAGTCGTAGGGTGCTTTGGATCAAAAAGTATGTTTTGATCCATAGATGATACAAGAGTTTTAACAAAACCCCCTCTTGTGATTTGGATTGCAATTGAAATTCCGAGTACATTAAAGTTTTTGTAAGTATAGACCTGTGTACACTTGACTGATATCCATTTTGTATTAACAGGTAGACTGATATGTTTTGGTACCCACGGCACAGTATCTGAAGATCCATTGCATTTTAGTCATGATGGCGTGCCGCCTCTCTTAGCTTTCGTCGTCGTGCGAGTTGTCTTATATAGTTTGTAGCATTGGTGGGTTTGTTTAGCTTATTTATTGTGGGGGGGTGCGGTTCGAACCACACAAAATTGCCAGGGGGGGCTTTTTTAGGGTGATAGAAACGGGATGTAGAGGGAGTAGGTATATTGATGGGTGAATCAATACGCAATATATGGAAAATCTGTACAAATTTTTTCAAACCTTGGAATTCTTAAGTGATTTTTTCGAGAGATCTTGGTAGCAGAGAAAGTGTTTTTGAAAGAAGGAATCAAATCTAGCATAAGTTTTTGACCTCGAGTGTTACCTATTTCGCGAGTTGGTTTCAACCACTTCAAGTGGCTATATATTCCTGTTTCGGCTCCTTCCTTGTGCATGGTGTAACTTTTTAATTAGTGACATGGCTGAGGTTTTTGACTTCTTCGTACTGGTTTGTAAAATATTTATGAATATAAACCCGTCATATAATATAAGGGTACTATAGGGATATTTGTTAATGGAAGAATACTTTTTGATTGTGGTCAAAGAAGAAATCTTCTCTTGGGTTGCCGAGTCGGTCGACGTCGCACTAAAGCGGAAATTGAAATGTCGCAGCGATTCTTACGTCATATCTCCTTGCGGAGATGTCCGAAGAATCGCGTAATCAAATGCGCAATGGAGGGGTCCCAATGTCCATTATTTCTAATTGGTCCCAAATACCACTGGTCTAGTTTTTAAAGGTTGTGACTTTCATGATCTCTTACATATGCTGTACTTAAAATAACCACATTGGGGGGTCTACGTTGCCTTATGTGATATGGTGAAATCGATCACATAATCTAAACTCCAAGATTATCACCTAATTTGTGGCCAACATGTGAAAGAATCGAGCAATCACTAATATCCCATAATACCTGTGGGTCAGTTATCCCAAATAACCTTTGGTACATTGGTGACCTCACGATGTGTACACGGGGCGATGTCTGATACCTTATCTAATGTGTTGTGGGATTATGGTTGATATGCATTTAAATCCTTTTTACAGGGCTTCCCGTGCTATGTTGTTTATTGAATGCCGGATCTAATTGACAGTGTTTAGGCCTACATGCTAACTATAGAAAAAAATAAATATTTGCTTTTGCTGTGGACAAAGTTAGTTTTAACCAAGAAAAGTTGTCAATGAGAAAAAATCAGCCCAATTTGATATCTTAAACTACATTACTTATTTGTTAGGTAGTTGGATACCATTTGTGAAGATTGAAAATTGTGAGCTGAAAATTACAAAGCTACGCTATAATCTGCATTTTGGTCATTCATAGATATGGGCCCTTTTAATTGTCAGTAGGCTGGGCCATTTTGTTTTGAGTCATAAAGATGTGGGGGCGAATATCCCAATTTCCCACCCTAATTTTCATACTTCTTCAACTTATGATGTCCCATAGTGACTTCAGTATTGCGATGTTTGGTACTCAATTTATCCAATAGAAATAATTAACTTCTAGCTATCGCTGTGTTACCTAATATCTAGGAATAGATGTCCAGTAAGGAAATCGGGGGGGTGGGGGTGTGTGTGGGCCCATTCGGGAGCTTGCGGGGGTGGGCGCGCATACATGTGTTGCGAATTTGGTGGTATGTGGGTCTTTTTGGGGGTATGTTTACTGAAAGTGAGATTTGAATATTTTAACGGTTGTTGTATATTTTTGGTTTTTTAATAATAGTCATTTATATTTGGTGGGTTTTTCTTCATGAAAATAATCATAATAATACAAACATTTAAAAAGAAATGTTTTTTTTTAAATGTTTGTGGGGAAAATTCTTAAAAATGGTGTACTTTTGGCTGTTTTTTTAAAACCTGAATTGATAATATGCTACTATTGTGTAATTTTGATCGCAGGTTAATTCCTAATGGATTACCATCATCTTTTACTTTTATGACAAAATATTTTTGCGTAATTATTGTAAACAATTAATTTTAGGGTCACCTAACTACTGCATATTTACAGGTGGACTCATTTGATTATATTTTTTTTGTTGCTGAACCATACAGAATTTGATTAATTGATAATTCTTTCCATGTTACAAACGAAGGTGGGGGTAAATACCTGGTCCGAAAGGTACCAACAGGGGCCGGAATTTAAAAAGTATCCAGCACCCAATTTATTGTTTATATAATTAATTTGGGCCATTTCTTAAAAAGGGCGCATTGTTTAAACTGTATAGGAGTGCATCATCAGGAAGAAAGCGGCAAAAATGGCTACTCCTAATTGGCCACTCGCAAGACACCATTGTTTTGCACCTACTTTCCTAACCTGAGCATAATTGTTTTCTTTTCACTAATTTAATGTCTTAGAGCAATATATTTGCCTGTGCAGAGTGTTTGGTGTGCCTAATTATTCCAATGGAAAATGCATTTTCTGGATGTAGGCGGTCCAGGAGCCCCCCCCCCCTCGGCCCATCCACCTCATGTGTGTAAAAAATACCTTATTCCATTTAGGCCTAAGGTGGTTAAAATGAAAGTATGAATACAGTAAATGTACTTTGTTTTGGTCGTCATTTAATCTGTTAGTTTGTATTTGCAAGTAATTCAAATAAAAGAAGTACTGTAATTTTTACAGTATTATCCGCAGCATTCATTCTATCTACCAACTAAATAGGCCTACCGTAAAGTATAATTTATATTTACCAGGATGGTCCTAAATTAATAGGCAGGTTGCGAAGTTTGGTGTGGTCCTCATTGCTTTTTATCCCTACATATTTCCCAAGCTCCTTTAATACTCAACCGGGATACCACAGTTTCCCCTAGTTTAATTAAAGTGTACTTATAGAGTATACGGGTAGGAGATATTTACCTATTTTTTGGGGGACAATGCCCGAGTATAATATTGTAAATTTACAATATCTTTTAAATAGTGTACGGGTGTGGTCCTGAGACCCCCGGTTGAAGTCAAATTTTACGTATATACGCAGCAATTCATCTATCTTACCACTAAATAATGCCTACTGTAAAGTATATTTTTTATAGTTTGTTAATATTAAAAGATGGTCACTTATAGGCAACGATTGGTCAGCGTCATCAGTGCTTTTATTATATTCCTCTACTCCACGCTCTTTAATAACTCACCGATACACACAGAGTTTTACTTAAAATTATCTTTTTAGGAGTAACTGTAATATTTTATAGGTTTTAATTTTTGGTTGCATAATGCCCCGTATAATATTGTAAAATGTTACAATATCTTTAATGTGTACTGTGTCCCTGAACCACCGGTGTGAAGTACAATTCATTTCAAATGTCTCCTCTTGGTAAACTTTACCTTTCTGCCTCAAAAGCTCAATTTTAAGCTAAATTTCAGTTTCCCAATCCGGCAATTTTCAAAAAATTCAGTTTCCTAAGACCCCTATCTTTGGGACACAATTTAAGTTCCCAATTCCCAATCCCCCAATTCGGAAATCGGGGGTCGCAAACATCCCTACCTGAAAAAAAAATAAAGCCATTCCTACCGGCCAAATCGCTCTGCTTTAACTGCATTCACAAAAAGGCCCCCCCCCCCCCCCATCGCCAAAAGACGCCCGAATAAGTTTCCGGAAGGAACCAACTCAACCCCAGACCCCTACGGAAAAGCGAAAGCCGCGAACCGCTACATTCTAGTTTTTTGTAGCTGAAATTATGGAGAATTGCCACAGTTGTAGCAATAAACATCCTCTGCATTTCTGCTGGTATCCTAAAAACAGAAAACCAACAACAGAATTTTGTATTGTTTGAAAACTATACAGCCTGTTGTCAAATAATTAGACACAACTTCACATGCCCATGAAATCAAATTGATTGATTAAATTAGGAATGTATAATGTGTACTCCATCACAAAATGGAGACATAGATGTTCTTATTTCAGTTTGGAAAGCTGAAATGTACACTCCAATGAACAATCCAACATACAGCTAGTGACCTTGATGTACTAGATGTACTTTTATTAAATGTCACTTTCCTGGTGATGCTCTGCAAAAGTACACGTCATTACCCCTAATTAGTTCTGCATCCTGGATTGTGGATTGAACTTGTTTACTTTTTACTGTTCCAAATCTCCATGTGCCCAGAGTGGTGGTCCAGATGTGTGTGGAGCAAGTCACTTTGAGTAACACAGGGTACCTTTTGTGTACTTGCAGCAAGCATAACCCACACCCTGTACGTTGATGGTACTTCATATACTTTTTTTCATTCAACAAATCCGCCATGCTTTGGGGGAATAGTGGCACTTTAGGTACAGTAATAGAATGTTGAATGTTTAAAGGGTCCATTTTGTCTACACATTGTAAATCAAAATTACTACTTGATGGCTTGGAAGGGTATGAAAACGTACAATCCAAGCCACATTTCAAAAACAACTTTTTTAAATGGGAAAAGAAATAACATGCATTTAATTACACTATATTGTGCTTGACATGTAAAATCTCATGAAAAGAACATTCTAAGTAATTTTTTTTACAAGGCTTTTACCATTTTACCATTCCGACCATGACAACAGATGATGATGGCAGATGAGAAGACAGATGATGATTTTATAACCCCAGAGAAATTCCCATATTGTCGACCAAAAAGAGCACATATTCCCCACTCATAACATCCAAACCACCATCTTATTGCAATATATTTGCAAGGTACATCAGAAAATAGTAGCGATCCAAATTTTCAGCACTAAATATTGACCACAATGTCAAATCTGGGGTCCGGGAATGAAGACATTTTTGTGATCGGGGTATGGACTTTTAATTGATTATGAAATGCATGTTGAACGCTGGCCATGATTTTGGGCAATTTGAGAATAAAAATACAATACGGTCCTTGACCGCACTTGTGTCGCCTGCCCTCGTCATTTTGTGAATGATAGGCCTCACTTGACATTTGACTTGAATATGTGAGGTTTACCTCATAAACAAATGAGGGTTTGCATTTCACCGTCCCTAAACCAAGTTTGGTTCCAAGTGAGCTGTCAATTTTTCAAATGAGTCAATTTTACGTTTTCATCAAGCCTATTTGACAACTTGATGAACCGCACACTGAACTTTTACCTTGGTAGGTGTATAACCTTTGACCTCATCAACAAATGGGGGATGCCAGTTGCCCTTTATCAAGTTTGGTTTAAATCTATCGAAGCAATGTGGGATATTACAGGCAACTGTTAACCCTGTTTCACACAACCAGACATCAACAACAGACATCAACAAACGACAGACATAAACAACAACAGTGGACAAAGTGATCCATATGTGTTCTTCCGGCTTAAGGCAGGCGACACAAAAAGTGATCGGCTAGTGTCGTTCGTCTAAGGAAGGCGACAAAAAAAAATGCTTAAGTAAAATTTGGCAAATGTTAGTTATGACTGAACCAACAAGACACCCTTATGACTACAGCTAGCTTTTTGAAAACACTCTTTACTGATGGGTGATGATGTGCTAAAATGACACTCTAAATGCAAGATACCTTTCGTTTAAAACAATCATTGTAATGTTTTAATGCAAGTAAATAGCGTAGCTGATAACACAAAAGAATTGTGTCCCTGCACTTTTATGATTCAAACAAGAGACGGACCACTATGAAGTCACACATACCTATCAATGCCCAACTTAAGGTATAAATAGCCCACATGGATATCTATTAAAAAAATGAGACTTTACTGACTTGCACAGGTGTGCCATCATAAAAAAGGATACCCTTTTACAACCAATTTTCTGGAGACTTCATGGATTGTTTGATTCTCCCATTGATAATAGCTTACTATAATCTTGTTCATGGTCATTGAATAGTTGTTAATACTTGGCAAGCATATGCAAGGTTATAGGCTTGAAGCACACTGTCATAACATTCTTTCCCTCTCTGCTCCCTCCCAAGTCAGTGTTGAAAATAATTAATATGCAGAGAGAGTGACCAAGTTGTATCACGCTTGCACAACATGAAATTGATGGGGTGGGAAATAAATCCATACAGGTCGTCCAAACAATTATGGACAAGTTGTTGCTACCTACCATGTTCTTTTCCCACCAAACAGGGGTGGTAATAATGTTTACTTATCTCTTATCCAGTTTTGTTACTGTTCTATCAACTCCGCGTTGCATTGTTGTGATTTCTGGATAAGATAAAGAAGTAAGTGAAAAGTGAAAATGTACGTCTTTTAGATGGGGCATTGTAATACACAGCCTCGTCTTCCCGACTAATACTCAAAAGAGATTTGAAGGCTGTTTGTATGATCAGAACCGTTAGGCTTAGCAATGAGCCTAATATGATGTGCAGATTCAATCGATTTTACAAGAAATTAAAAGGACATTGCCGGTTAAGGAGAGAAAGAGGTGAAGGAGGCCCTCTATAATCATCATGGGTTATATTGTACCATCAAGTTTAAGTTGTGTGTTACTAGGTACTTATCATACATACATGGTGTTTTTATCCCAAAATACACTGGTAATTATTAATGTAGTACGTAGTAAAACCAAAGTTTAATCAGGGTTTTGTCTCTGACGAAAGGGGTGGCCGGATTCACCTCACATTCTCAGAAAGACGGTTCGGATTTTTGCAGCAAAAGAATAATTGACTGGAAGTCTTCATGATTTCAATGTGCTGAATGGCCACATTAGCTCTCCAGAGCTGAGCCTTGTAGGTAGATCTTACTTTTAATTCATCAGGGTAACCAGCTAACAGTCCTCATCAGATTTCATTAGAACCCAAGGGGCTATGGTTAGTGTCAACAACCTGGCCTGGGACAGGTAGTACTGGTTGCCAGGGATACCAGTAGGAGGGGTCGACTACCAGAGAGAAAAGATATATATCATTGGTACTCAGACGGTTGTGTCGCCTGCTGTCACGGTTGTGAAGGTACTTCATTGACATTTGACCTTGATCTGTGACCTTGACTCAAATGAGGGTTTGCGTGTATCGCAATAAACTAAGTTTGGTATCAATTGAACCGGAGTGAATTAAGTATTCTGAACACATCTTCAACCTGCAGTTATTCTTGGTTTTTTTGCTTGAGGCTGCCCAAATTCATAGGGTGGTGCAAACAAAAAATTCGTTCCACAATTTGCAACTTCCAACTTTCAATTGAGGTCAATTTAATTTCAACCTATCTTACAATCTCACATGATCTTTGATATTGGCGTGACCCTGACCTCAGCAGAAATGAACCTATGATCAAGATTGGTTCAAATCCATTGGATTTAAGTATGCGGAATTAAAGGCAAATGTTAACAAACAGACAACAAACATCAGACATCAACAACAGACAACAACAGACTACAACAACTATGGACAAGTGATCCCTTGTGTCTTCCTGCCTTTTTTGGGGATAGTCTCAATGATTTTCACATTTAAGTATATTTGCACAGTACGTATGTAGGCTACTGTAACATGGTAGCAATATTCCAAATTAAGTTCACTGCTGTATATATTTTCTAAATTTTCAAGTGCATAA
This sequence comes from Ophioderma brevispina, assembly GCA_023653785.1. NCBI lineage: Eukaryota > Metazoa > Echinodermata > Ophiuroidea > Amphilepidida > Ophiodermatidae > Ophioderma > Ophioderma brevispina. Next base: position 2,346 of record JAMKCH010080401.1, on the reverse strand, counting down.
TCAAATTGTACTAAAAAATAATTATATTTAAATAACTTCGAATGTTAACCACACTAGCTATACTTTAGAAGTAAAGGGGGATATTTTTTTTGGTCCGTTTAAGAATACTAGCGGGGAGGCCCGCGCATTCCGCGGCTCTGCTAGCTGAGTGAACGGGGCGATCACTGAAAGGACGCGATCACTGAAACGGAGTGATCACTGGGAAAACAGACGCGATCACTGAAGGAAACAGTGTCCGTCTTTCTGTATTTCGCAACTCCCAATGTCCTCACATTTCTGTCGTGCAGAAGCGTACACACAAAAAAAAATATTGAGTTAGGTATTCTCAACAGTTCTTTGCACGACAGAAAATGTGAGGGACACGGGAGTTGGGACAACGCAGAAAATATACGGAAGCGATCACTGAAAAAAAAGCGACCATGAAGGAACAGTGTCCTGTCTTTCCTGAGTTGCAATGATAATTCGTAATGTTGCAAATCGCAACCCAAAATCACACAGGTTTTATTTATCCGATTTGTTTTCTGTTAATCCCTCCTACCTGTGCCGGGACCCAGTGTTCCAGCACTTAGTATTCTATTTAAGGGCACGCAACCAATTAATAATAGGCGTAATTGGGTAATTGGTCTGCTATATGTTTTTTCTTACAACACTTCATAACCCGAGGCCCTTTCTCGAAGCATACCGTCTTCTAATCTCTATCTCATCGCTCGCTCTCACCAATAATACTCTAGGGCTCCACCGTGACGATTAATAGGTGTCGTTGCAATGAAGTGAAGACTAAGCTACTAAAGTGTATGTAATGTCCGTTCCAACTCCGCGCGACTTTGACCGGTCCGCCCATTGTAGGGGGCCCTGCAGCGAAACTCCCGGTCCCCGTGTCCTCCCGTCGTGCAAGAAACGTGGAAGAATAAATCCATATATTTGAAGCTAAACTTCCCCTGCAATTGACCGGTCAGCAGTGCGGGGCAATGCAGAGGCAACCAAAGCAAAAACTGATGCGGACACACACCCGTAGCAACACGCCACTGCGTACACACAACCGTAGCAACGCGACTCTGCGTACACACACCGTGGCAACTCGCCTAATGTACAATGACCAGCACGCGTTGATCCGATGTTACTACACAGGATACTATGGGGTTAAGGTAAAAGTATGTTGCCAGTATGTTGCGTCAGTGATGGATTTGACCGTGTCTGGTGTTTTTAATATTTTTCCTTGGTTAACGTTACCGAATGTGAGAAAAGCTCTCCGGCAAGACACTTCCACGATGTAGAACTATAGGTGGTGTAAATTTGGCGAATAGTTGTCGAAAAACTAAAGCGTGATCTAGAGACAAACGATGATCATGGATTTATTGAATTTAGTAAATAAGATGGAGTTTTCTATTGATAGATGCTTTAACTCCAAAACTCATCTGTAAAGTTTCGCGCCGATATTTCAAACCGTTTCGATGCGAGAGCTGAAAAAGTGATTTGTAGCCCCATAGAGTACTGTGTAAAATTAATATTGTTCGACCCAAATGGGGCACATTTCGCTCATAACTTCCCAACCAAACTCCCTTTGGCTCTAAGATTCACAGGTAAATGAGAAAAATCGTAGCTTTTTCTGATACCAAAATATTGATCACTTCCAGTAAAATCTGGGGCTTCTGGGGACGATCGAGGGTATTAGGTCCGCGACACTGGACCTTTAATTACTTAAAAAGTACTTACTTTTTGTCGGGCTAGAAAAAATTAATTTATATATATGATAATCCATATTTACCTCCTGGATTAACCTGGACAGTCACCATCTTGTAATCGTGTTCCATGGCTGGGAAAGTTAAATGTAACATCAGCATCTGTTGTACAAGAACTCAAGTAAAACATGTAACTCCCGAGCAGGTTTCCAGAGAAGTTGAGTTATAACTGGTTGTTGTCTCCTGCTTCTCAACTGGAGGACATCCGCAAGAACAGGAAAATGTTGTTTCGCCCCAAATTGTACCAGCTTCGCCTTGAACCCAGCATTGATTTGAACATTAGATGACACACCAGCCACTAATACCATCTGGCGTGTAACGATGTGAGGCTCATATGTGCAGGCAGTCGGGTTGGAAAACTTGGTCTTGAATTAAATAGAGAAAAAGATAATTAAGTATGCCCCTTAACGTATATTTTAAGCAATAAGTGAGGTGAATCAAGTCTACATAACTTATCGACCTGGGGTTAACTTGTACATATGAGAGCGGGTCGTTCCTGAAAAATCAGTCGTAATTACGGCATACTATGTCTGCCTGAGTGGACCAATTTGTCCCACAGCACTTGTTAACTGGTATGAAAAGGTCTGCCTATGAGGAATATGCATGA
>JAMKCH010080394.1:0-44664 GCA_023653785.1 Ophioderma brevispina | reverse complement strand
CCTGATCACACTTAAGGAGAGATTCTCAATTCTCCATGTAGGAAAGTGTGATAAATGATGGATGTTTAGGTGTAGATAAGGAAACACAAGTATGGTTACCAGTATGGATATATCCTCCATATCATCCACCCAATCTTAGGCTCCTATTCCCTGAATATGTACTTTCAAAGGTTGTAGGGTAAAGAGTTACAGTATTGGTAGGTCGGGGTGTGAAGTTGAGTTGCACCTGTAGAGAAGTCCATTATTGGGTGTACTACATGAGGGGTTAACAGATTGGTCACATACTTCGAGCAAGCTTGTTAAATTGTGATAAATCCTCAGCTTTCAAGGTGTAACATTTCTTGTTCTTTCTTCTGTGATGAAGTGGCCATAGTTGAATCATTGAATGAGCAGTGGTCACTGTGTGATCAGTAAGCATACATATGGATGCATATAGCCTACAGAGAACTGCTGTGGCTAATGCTGTAATGTGCTATGTCTGTATTTGCAGTACTGTGGATCCTTGATCAGCAGGAACTTTCTTCAAATAAAACTCTCCATATATCCAGTTTCCAGGGTAAATAAGATTCAGTATGATCCTTGTAATTATATCAACAAACTGGTAGTGAAATCCAGGCATATCAAGGAGATAAAACCATAAAAAATTAAGACAATTCAGGAGCAGCAATTTATTGATTGTGTTTGTGAAGCCCTGGCGGCGCATATTAATATTTTACATCGGAAATAATTTTTTCTTCAAAGGTTAACGTATTTTTGCTTTTAATGTTTTGCTTTGGTTGTTTACAGAAATATACAACAGGCTCTCAGAAGATTTTTATTTGGTGTCTTTCGGACTTTGGGGGGTTCAGAAACTATGTCAATTTTGCGGAGAACCCTGAAATTCAGTTTGGCCGATTTTAGCCATACAATCTGAAGACTGGACAACCCGCGAATACCATAACCATTTTAAGCACAGACAAATCACACACATGCAATTTCAGATTGTATCGATTTCTTCTCGACAAAAACATATCATTTTGAATAAAATGGTCTATTTTGTAACATAATTTATAAGTAAAATATCTTCAACAAATAAATTACCATTGTTCAATCTAAAGAGTCAGTTATTGAAAATAACTCCCCTATCAATGTCAGTTCATGAACATTAAATGCTGAATAGATTTTTGCTTAGGTCTCTAAGGTATTATTTTGCACAATGCAGTTATACATGCTGTCCCAAAAAATGTTAACACTCGTAACGACGGCATTTTGATAAAGAAAAAGTACGCATGGGTCTTTGTTTGTATCTCCTTAAAGCCAATAAAACAAGCTTAATATGCCATTTAATTTCAATTCCAATCTGATACGTAAAACCAAAGATTTTACTTCATCATATTTAATTAGAGGGCAAAAGCAAAATTGGTCCGATTTTGCTTAGAACCTGAATCATGATGCAACATGATACACTTGGCTCATATCACTCTTCTTCCATCTTTAAAAGAAAACAAATTATTTGCAGTGTTTTTCTAATTAAAGAAAGAAGACTTTCGAGATTCCTGCCACTGTGGTTTACAACCAAAGTACATTGTTGATCTACCACACTGCTCTTCTAACAAGAGAAAATTTGGCGTAAGTTTTGTGCCATCTGGTCGGTGGATCGGTATGGCCTGCCACTGGTATCTTTATTTCAATTTCCCCCTGCTTCATTAGTCCATGTACGCTCATTAGAGAAGTTCTCTTTTCTATTTGTTTTACTTGTGTGTTTTTGTTGGTGTATTCTGCCTATAAAAGCATAGATTTTTTTGGGAGGCCCGGGATTTCCAATAAGGAGTGTCTGAATTATTGATTTAATTTGGTTTGGTTTAACTTCTGTGTAGTTTTGTGGGGATTTTTGATAGGACTAACGGCTGCTAATGAAAGTAAACTGACTGATAAATTTTGAAAAATCAAGTATTGCTGATCATAAAGACAATTATCACCTTTATACATAAGAAATTCAAGGGATTGTCAATATCTTCAATAAGTTCAATTGCCAATCAATAACACAATCAATAACCCAAATTGAGTTGTTTACAAAAAATCATATTTTTCACACACAATCTTACAAATGCTACTATTGCAAATCGACTGCAATACGATTTGTACTCCTCGTTTTTGACGAAGCCATATCTTTTATTCTACATATCGCATTGGAATGAAATAAAACGCAACTAAAGCTTATTTATTTAGCTTTAAGAGCATACCAAACAAAGACCTGCGTACTCATTTTTTTATAAAAATGCCTGTGTCCCGAGTGTTAAAATTTTTTGGGACAGCCTGTACTCAGCGTCCATAAATTGGCAAGAAGAACTAAAGCTGAAGTTATTCTGTAATAAATCGGAATTAAACCTTAAAATTTCATAATCGCACTGCGTTTTTTCAAGCGGATTACCAAAACTTTCCTATGGTTTCACCTTTTGCTCCCAGTTTCGTTGTAGGTTACAACCATGAATCTATCTTGCTGAACCAAAGTAAACTTTGGTCTTACATCAGCTATCTTGAATTTATTATTTAGGAAATTGAACATTTTTTACCTTAGGCAATTTTCTTTGTTGTAATCTCTGGGATATTATTTTATAAATCCTTCATTTACTCTCCCACCTTCTATTGGTTCAACAATAATTTGGTGTTAAATGTTTGTACTCAAATCAGTGCTGAAGATCATGTTACTTTATGTAAGCGATGTATCTTTGTTGGGGCTCAAAATCGGCCAGCATGATTTTTTAAGTCCCCCCCCCCCCCCATCTCATCAAAATAGGCCGTAACGTTCTTCCTCCTAATTCCAAATGACACCAAATAAACGTTTTCTGAAAGACTGTTTATTCCTTCTTTCCCATAGCAAACCTTTGAGCAAAAGCAATTCTTAACTATGTTAATTATATTTTTTCTTCTGAATGTAGGTTTTTTTTTACTCACACTGTACTTCCAAAATTCAAAATGACGGCCAGAATTATGATATATGACCAATTCGTAGGTTTTAAAGATCTTAAAAGGCAGCCATAATGGCTTCCATCTTGATTGGTAGCGTGCCACACACTTGTTGAAATGTCAATATGAGTTCCTATGGATATAGAGTGCAGAATTATGATGCTCTATCACAAATACTTGATGAATTTGGTCCTGAAAATGATTCAGGGCGTATTGGCGTTATTGGGTTTAGGGGGCCATAATGGGTTTGCTGTAATTTGTGATCGAATCACGTCCCACCCCCCCCCAATAACCGGTCCAAAGTAGATTCATCGTGCTTTAAAAACCTGGATCTAGTGCATAAAATTTTGGACATCTTTGAATGGAATTTGAGAGTGATAGCGGCCATATGGATTTCTAGAAATGCCAATGCAACGAAATTTTGCCACACCCTCCAGAAAATCATAGGCTTAGGTCATCATTGACAACAATCGACAATAGAAAAAGTCTGTACTCCATTTCCACCCTCTACCCACAATTCCTCCTGACTATACAGTGGACTGTAATGAGCAGACGGATCCCCGTTTTATTTTGCAGGCTTACAGCCAGTGCGCGCTCCTGGGGGGTTATGCGTCCAGGATTTCTGGAACGAGGGGGCGTGGAATTGGCTGACAATAACACAGCTGTAGCAATGGTACCAGCAGTGCCGGGGGGGGGGCGCTGGGAGGGGTGTTCCCCTCCTGCGCTATGGGGTTTGATGCTGGGGGAGTACCCCTCCCCCGCTTTGAACAGAACCCTGCAATGTTCACTTTCTAAGTGCTCGTCGCGTAATTATTTGTCAGATGGATGATCAAATGTGATCAACTAGGTGACGATTGGGCCCTTTTCGAAAATCGAGGCAGAGCAAGGTTTTTTTCTCTTTTTCGTGTGTTGTAGTTTGGGAAGGTCTGGACAGTCCTGTAAAGTCTTGTGTGGTCGGAGCACGTGGCAAATTTGATTTGGATAAATAAATTATTTGATTAATTAATTAAAAACCGCCACGACTGATTTTAGGTTGCAGCCTCTTAAGCCTGCAATAACTCACAACTGTAGGGGTAGTTTTGTAGAAAAATAGACTCAAAATAACACCAACGGGCCCGATGCTAATTTCCTATTGCTGTTGGGCTATTCACAGTAATTTCAAACATAAGTTAATCCTCTTTTAAAGCGGCACTGCACATTTTTACAAAATATGAAATTCTTCAATTTGCTCTCAATGATAGTCTAGGCCAGTGGAAGAACAGATATATAATTTGACCAATAAAAATAACATACCCCAAAAAAGATAGGCGGACATTTGATGTGAGGATAAGACATCCAGGAATTTGTAGGCCAACTTTTAGTTTTCCATAACTTTAATCAACCAATGTGTATAATATTTCGACTTAACTATACTCAATGATATTAAACACAATGTATAGACCGAATCAAACCGTGTGCTAGCGTGGGAAAACATGAATACGGAGTGCGTGTTCTGGTGTTCACCGCCATTTCGTCGTTGCTGAATTGAACGTCGCCGGCGACGTTAAATTTATAAAATCGTTCTGTTTACCCATTAGGAAGATGATTTGGTCATAATCATTTCGGGTGAGGGCTGTTGTATATAAAAACCTTACAGCCATGAAAAAGACCGATTTGAAAAAATCTTGATGAGGGCGCACTATTTTTCAAATGTGCAGTGTCATTTAAGGGCAAATATGCAAAATAATGGTATTGGGTCAAGCTGTAATTAAATAAGTTCATAGTTTCTTATATGGAATATTTAAACATGAAATCAACCATACCCCCATGTATTGAATGGAACATTGAAGCATTCATTTAAATGTTATTATAAGTAAACAAAAACCAACGGTAATAAGGGTATTTCAAAAATATTTTAGAAAAAAAAATTACAAAACCTAGATAGAATGCCTAGGGAGGAAGAGTTGGGTACATCCCTAGTTATTTTAAGAAAATTACACCCAAAACTTAGATGTAGAGAACTGATATGTAATGAATATTGGTAATGAACATTAGTTGCTGCTGTTCTGCCAACATCATAGACCTAACAGAACAGAAAAGAAATGTTTTGTCTACGTCAAAACGGTTCATCAAAGTTACAACCAAAAGCTAGGAAGGAAAGGAACTCGGAAGGAAATCGTGTGATTTAAAGCCAAACTAACAGCGATGTTAAAATATAAACAAATCGCGCCCCCTATTTTTCTTTTATCAAATATCAGAAAATGCGTTCGTTTTATTATATTTGTCAAGAAATTACGTTTTTTTTTCCTTTTTTTTTCCATGTATTGTTTAATAATAAATATATATTAAAGTTTCGTGAATCATAATATAAGATTATTTCAATTGTTTCCAATCAAATTGGGCAGGGAACGAGGAAAAATGTTTTTTTTTTGGAAAGGCGAACATTGGGACAAGGGTTGCCGACACTTATCGCAACTTCGCACATTATAAAGGGCTCCAAGAGTTGGTTCTATCAACATATGCATGGCGGGAAAATGGAAAATGTAGTTTTGGAAAGTTAAAGATTGCAAGGGTTCTGACGCTTCGGCGAGGGGGGGAGGACCCCCTCCCCACACCCACCCCCAGACAGTTGATAGACGAACTCTCACATGAACACGTTATGTTTAATTCAATTACCACCAAAATTAAACATCAACTGATCTTTTTACTAATAAAAAATGATCATACTTATAAGCATTAAAGTGAAACCATTAGAAATTTATACTCCAATTGCATGGGAAGGAAGAAAATGTGTTTTGGGAGAGCAAAGATTGCAAAGGTTCTACACCAAACCCCACACTCCCTGCCAGCAGCACACCATGCGCGCTATACTTGCAAGGTGCCAGACGATTCCTAAAAAACCAGGGCCCCCAATAGAAGGGGCCCTACCCCCTAACATAAAAAAAACAACATGGAACAAAAATAAAACACGTTCATTAGCAAATGAGGGTTGTTTATGGTGAACAAAATTGTTTAAAAAGATTCATTCCAGGGAATGGTTCAACGGGTTTAATGTAAAGAAATTTGCAATATACATTAACTTCATGTTTTATTCAAAAAGGTTTACTTTTTTGAAGAATGGAACTCCTTTGTAAGTTTTTTTCTCTCTTCAACGAGGGGGCGTGCGCCGAGCACGCCCCTATGTAGATATGTAGTTTATGATTCACTAGATATCCCCAAGAAAAGGTTAATTCAAAAATTTCAGCTGATTCAGACATTGCGTTTTGATGTTATGCGTAAAATGTTCATATCATAGTGCCCCATAGGCCACTGTGTTGTAAGTTATGTCCGTTTACGGACAGAAAATACAAAATTTTCAATTTCTTCTAGAGTAGATCGAATTTGTACGTAAGATCAGGCACACGTGCTACACTTTGGCCAATGGTTCTGGTGATTTAAAAATCTAAACTTTTTAGGTAGGTCAGAAAATTATTGAAGGTCCATGGTCCGATCGCTAATAGCCTCGTCCCCAGAACCCCAGAAGTGGTCAAACTTTTGGTATCAGAAGAAAGCTACTATTTTTCTCATTTACCCTGTGAAATCGTAGGGCTAAAAGATGTTTGGTTTGGAAGTTATGAGCGAAAATGTGCCCCGTTTTGGTCGACCAATATTAATTTTACACAGTACTCTATGGGCTTACAAAACCACGTTTTTCGCTCGCACATCTCAAAACGGATTGAAATATCGGCGGGAATCTTTGCAGATGGAGTTTTGGGGTGAAGGGCATTCTATCAAGATGAAAACTTCATCATATACTGAAATCTGGTCATCCCCCTTTTAAAGGTTGTTTTTTGAACACAACTTACCTTTGATATGCAAAATATTATTCCTTATCACAGCCCCGGAGAAAATGCATTCTTATATCAAAACGCAACTAAGTGTTTATTTGGCCATCCAACCTTGTAAAAGATGATAGCAAAGCGGATTATGAGTTCCTTAAGATCACGGTCTTTTATTATTAACTGAATTCATCAGTTGCCAGTAAGGCAATTCTGTGCAGTAACTTTGTTCCCTGGTCACAATATCTTTTGTAATGCCAACAAAGTCTTACATGGCCAAGGATTAAACCCATCAATATCCACACCCATAGAAATATGTAAGAACTCTCACTAAAAGGTGCAACGAGAGATCTTGAGGCATCCTTATTTTCTGCCATATGTTGTAGTTTCATATAGAATACGCACAAAATAGATCGCTTATTTATTTCATATAGTTTTAAATAGTTTTACAATTCTTGTTCAGATGTGGATAACGTAATAAACACGGTCTTCTTGGACTCCAACAAACGAACTATTGCACAAATTAGGAAATGAACGTTTTGAAACGTTTTTGGATAGATTTTTTGTTTCAAATATAAACACACGAGAAATCACATTGCCGACGATGATGGATAAGCGATCAACACATGCACACCTTCGCCATCACTGCCCACGAAGGCCAACGATGTTTAAAAGAAAATAATAATATTCTGTCGTCTTCAGCAGAACTCCTCCGTAATAGGCGAGGAGGACGGGTCCAAAAAGAGCCTTATTTTTCAATGTAGTTTAAATAAGCCTACTACATAAAGTTTTTGGTATGGAATGAAAGAGGAATGTCTGAAGTTTGTTCCAGAGAAATCTGCACGTGTCTGCATGTGTAGATCAAAAGTTATGTACTAATTAATATGCTAATTGTATACAAAATGTGTTCGTCATATAACATCAGAAAACCTATCATATCTCTACAGTAGTGTATGATGTACCCGTAGGGTAGTATTCAGGAGTAAATTTCAGGAGCACAGCTCATGACGTCATAGTATAATTATTTGGGTATTAAGTATGAGTCATCTTGAATGAGCTATTTTAGCTCGATGCGTCAGGTGGGTTTTTCTCTGTGTACTACGTCATGTATGTGTAATTTTTAAGTGTATGGTACTGTACTGCGTAAGGGTATGTCTTATATGTACGTAGGCCTACGGTATTAAATACTGACACACGTGACAAAAGAAAGAATGAAACAAAGATATTAATATTACGCACGGTGTTTTATTATATACAAATCCCGGCGATGTTTATAGTATAATATAAATTTATGTTACATTACTAGTATACGATATAAGATACAACATGCAGAAACCGTGAAATAGGAACAAGTATGGTATATAAGTTGTGATACATAAAACAAAGTCAACACTGCAAGACTATCATGGTTTCTATAGGATGATTTACCCAAAATTCAATATTTATTTAACAGTAACTACAAAGAACATTCCGTTTATTCACTAGCTAGTCGTTTTTAAGTCTGACTCAGAGATTGATTTCGAAATATTATTTTTTTGATGTAATAGTCAACTAAACTAAATAGTAACCAAAATGCACAATCCGAAATTTGAGATGAATCGGATTTTTTCGTTTTGATGCAGTAAACATTTATTGTAGTAGTTACGTCTATAGGGATACTGTGGTATAACAAATTTCCGGATCCGGATATTTTATAACAAAGTGTGATTTCTATATGAAGGAAAATTCGATGTAAGCTTAGCAATTTCACACAGTGATTAGTTATGGACAAGCATTATGTACATGCACAAAAACACGATTTTTTTGGAAATTGGGGGCGCCGCCTCAGGAAATATCTGAGTCGGCCTTAAATAATCACGATTCATTTTCTTCGGACGACTCTTCACCATCTTCCTCATCAGCTTGAAACAGCGCGTTGAACTTAGCGTCATGTTTAATCATAATTCGGTTAATGGCTTTATTCATGTCCATGCCTTTCTCCAATTTATCCTCTATGTCCCAAACAATGTCCTGGTACGCCTCGTCATCTTTCAAACGCAACTAACTTGACAAGAAGTCTTTGAACATGGCAAAAAGTTCGTTTTGACAGCCCATCGTGTTTTTATATCAATGGCCTTTTCTGTAGCTTGATCTTCTCTCATCCTTTCACTTGTGTATTTTTCATACTTCATATTCCACAAATCTCCTGCATGAAATTGTTATTACTTTTCCAAATGCCCATAATCTTGCATGACTTTGCGTGAGCTTCGGGATTTTTTTGCATTTTTTTGATTTTCATTTCTTATGGAAATAAAACTACAAAAATATTTTGTAATATTTCTTGATACACTGTTAAAAAAAAACCTGTAAAAAAACAGGGATTTGACTGGCAGCTGGGACTCACTACATGCAGAACGTAAAATAACTGGAGCCGTAAAAATACGAGACCGTTGCAAGGAACGTAAAATAACGGCGTGAAATCTCAGCTTCAACGTTATTGTTGGTTTTTGACTTGTTCAAACAATATTAAGAAGTATAAAACGTTATTACAATCCTCTGACCAAATTTTAACGTTTTAGCTATGGCATCATACAAACGTTGTATTTACGTCACCACGGGGTTGTAAAAAAGTTTATTTCAGGCAAACAATTTCGAGAAAAAGGCAATAAGCAAAGGGAAAACATGAAGAAATAAAAATTTAAACCAGTTTATACACTTTGTTTTACATGGTAATGTATACATTCTAATGCCACCAATTACTTTATCATCGAATGAGTAAACTCAATACATGTACCTTACATAGATTCGAACCTGGGCCTTAAGATTACAAGTCCTAAACCTTATCCAGTACACTACTTTTACTTTACTTTACATATATCAGATGCTAAAAGTAAATAAATATATGTGTGTACTACTTTTTTTCAAATTAAACTAAATATAATACAAAAAGGAGGAATTCAGTTAAACAAGAGTTTTTAAAACTATTTTTAAAAATGAAAGGGAAAATAAGATTTTGAATTTTTTTAACGACGTTACTTACGACGTTATTTAACACATTTTATAGGTAAAACGATTTTCATAGTTCATTTTCTTACATTAAAAACAAGTATGTTAAAAAAGAACGTAATATTACGGAAAATATAATAACGGTCAGCGTATAAATACTACCTTTTTCAAAATCTGTAGTATTATTTTCTAACCACTGTTTATTTACATATTTTCTGCTTGTAAAATTGTAATTTTATGTTAGGTATAGGTAATAAAGGGTGAAGATTATCGAATAATTGGGGTTTACCGTAATTTAAAAGGTAAAGTCTGGTAAAATTAGGAACATTTTTAACAGTGTAGATATGTTATCATATACATTGCTGAGGAATTTCAGAACTCTCCGATGTCTCAAAAACAAGGATTAAAGCAGGGGCGTGTCCAGAAACCTGCTGCAGACGGGGGGCTAATAGGCTTATTTTTTGCAAAAAAAAAAAAACCAAAAAAAAAAAAAACACCAAAGTCCCCTGCCGCACATGCCACTGAAAAGAGTATGGGAAGCGACAAAATAGTAAGACAACTATTGTATAATAACTCCTGGCAATAACAAAGCATAATTAGGTAAATCAAGTAAGATTTAAAAAAGAATTATAGGATTGAGTTAGAGGTAAGAATCAAGAATACCAAAATAATCTAATAAAGGGAAGGGGAAATGAGTGTATAAAATGTAGGATGTGTAGACGGGGAACGAGAAATAAGTGAAATAGAAGATGGGAATGGAAAGGTAAACAATTAGGGGGTAATAAAAGGATGGAAGGCGTATATGCTATTGGAGTGCATCAATATATTATTTTTACGAGTTTAAGTGGAATTTATATAATGGGAAGGGTTATTAAATGGGCGTAATATAGTGGTGAGGATAGAAGGGGAGCGCTAATATAGGAAAGTTTATGAGTGAATACAATAGTGAGAAGCAGTATGGAGGAAAGTACACCACCGGCGGATCCAGAAGGATGGACAGGGGCAGTGCCCCTAAATTGATCAAAATCATGCAATTTTTTGCGATGCCTCGCATTTTCGCTGTTAATCCCTTTAAGATATTTCGTTGTTCCATTAAGGTATCAATATATTGTAAGATTCTGCTCTATTCCCATTTTTGTGCATTCTGTTACTATGATCGTGAATTCATGTTACCTTATGTATTGACCAATGTTTCGCGATATGATCTCAATGACATTTAATAATTTACCTTCTCCAATTTTGGATCTATTTAGGATCTATTCCTATTTCTTATGGTATATGGATTCATCTCACAGAGGATAATTCACTCAGAAGACTTCCAAGAAATATTTCCTACAGTCTTGATTAGTACTCGTACGTGACCACAATAGCCATAATAAAACATTTTAGTATTTTGGCGGCCATTTGAAAAAAAGCCCTCTATCACCTACGTAATTCTCCGATATTTGGGCTCCTCTTCTAAATGTGGTGCTTGGTATGGGCTGGTCCCCCTCATTTGTAAGGTCCTGACTATTATATCATAAGAGGACTTGAAGATGGACTATTTAACTGGAGAAGGGCTGTCTCCGTGGAATGGTGTGCTTGTATTGTTGTAACCTTATTCCGAGTTTTGTTTTCAATATCTACTTATAAATAGAAAACACTTGGGTTGTTCCAGTTGATTGTATCTAGGACTGCTTTTTCCCTACGATTCTCTTGGTAGCTATTAAAAAGGCGGGGGGGGGGGGGGGGTTAGTGGAAAAGGGGGTACGGAGATGTGCAGCCGAGAAGAAGGGTTGCATATTCAGCGATTTTGGCATATTGAGCGGTCATGTTTGCGGTCATGTTGAAGCCTTCTCGCGGCGGCCTGTTAATGTCAATCACCTGTTGTGGCTAACTGATTCACAACTTAAGTCCAAAAACATCGTGTTTTAAAACACCCAGGGAACATCTTGAAGACCCACCCTCAATATAGGCGGCTGAGCTAATCACAGAGGAACTTTCCTCATGGCAAAGCCACCAAAGTGTTAATCCTGCCGCTGAACGTTGAGGGTCTCACCCTTGCTAAGCGTGACATAATCTTACAGCTCTCCAGGGAGAACGGATTGAATATCATCCTCCTCCAAAGAAACTCACTGCGAATCTGGAGAGAAGCTGCAAATCGATGGTTTTGACCTTATTTGCTTCATTCAGCACAATCAAGCATGGGATCACTTCCTATGTGAAATCAAGGCTTACAAGTGAGATCAACCTTGCAATCTTCAATGAATTCGCCCATCCATGGATAAAATGTGAAGGCAATGGGAAACCCACTTCCCAACATCTATAAGCCACACAGCTGGAGGGCAGACTTCAACTCCCTTGCAGTAGTTCAGCGGAGCTCCTTCGTCTGCGGGAGATTTCAAGGCCAATACAGCATGGGGATACTCCAACACTGACAAGAATGGCAAAGTAGCTCTTGAATGGATGAAGCCAAGACCTCCCAACTGCTGTTTGATAGTAAGGATCCACCTACCTTCTCTTCAAGCAGTCATGGGAATGGACCTGTCCCGACTGTCAACAGTCAATAGCGACATCCGATCCCGCTGCCCAGAACGTCATCCCTAGATTTCCTCGATCAGGTCATTGCCCATCCTGGTCACCAGTGACACCAAGAGCACGATCTCCAGCCTCTACAGAAGGAGATGGAATTTCAGGAAAGCAACTGGTCCAAGTTCCAACAACTCACCAGCGAACTGTCAGCCACGCTGCCAGACCCGGGCTTCATCTAACATAAACGATGCATATTCTGATTCTGCTCCATGCTCCATCAAGCAGTAAACATTCCATTCAAGAAGCATGAAGGAATCCCGACACCCCCTGTTGGGACAAGGAATGCGACGAGGTATACAAAAAGCGTGTCTAGTCAGATGCGCATATCACTTGCACGCCTACTATGAGAGATGAGCTGTAGGGTCTTTCATACAATCAGGTCGTGCACCACACCAGCTTTTAAGAGTATCATGGATTGCTTTGGTCCAGTAATAAAGCATATGTGATCGCATACCACGATGTGTGCAGGAGTGTGAGACTGGTCCCAATAATCCAACTTTCACCCCTCCACCTCATTAGCCGCAAGGCTGGATTCCACACCACCCTCATTACAAGCCTCCTCAAAGGCGTAGCTGTCCCAGCCTAAGCAGTGTCCTGTTCTCTGCAAAACTCCATCGCTTACAGTACTGTAAAAATGGAAAGTGGCAAGAATACACTCCACAGGCCGGGGTCTACTCTCGCTGCTGTTAATGGAAGAGATTAAACCGCTTCTACAAACCTCGCCACCGTCAAGAACCCATGTCCCAACATTCACCTCCGATGAGATCACGAAGAATAAAGTTCTCAAGAAGGGAAAGCTCCTGGCAATGACAAACATCCATACAGAATTCTTTGAAGAATATGCGCACCCGAAGCTGTTGCTATGGACTCAAATCTTCCTTTCTACTGCAGGGAACGTCAACTATTCCCTCCAGATTGAAGACTTCAGGGTCATTGCAATCCGGAGCCCAAGAAACCAGCAAAACATGACCCCAAGAGTACAGACCCATCTCGCTAACGTATCTCACATCTATAAGATGCGTGAACATGATACTCGGCAGGATCACTGAGACGGTCGAGGCAAATTTACCCCGCACCAAGCTGGATTTCGAGAGGTGGAGAATATCAAACAATAACGATCAGATAGCAGAGACTAGTTAATGACAAGAAGACAGCTTCAGAAGAGCAGAAGTTTGGAGGCAGTCTTCATAGACCTAACTGCTGCGTACCATCAGTATGGCACCGAGGGGTCTCTACATCAGCCTCTCAAAATCTTCCCTGATGTCAAGCCTGTCAAGTTCATTATGCTTCTCATCCAAGAACAGATCTTCAAGACGTAATGGAGAAATCAAAGGGCAACGCAGTAGAAGGCGCAGGCTTCGGAATGGTTTCCGCTTTGTCCCACAAGGTTCTGCCTGGCACCCAGTATCTTCAACATCTACGGTCTCCAGATATGCAAAAGGGAGATTGTTCGCAGTAATCCTACGCAGACGACCCCCCCAACGGCACTTGGAATAGCTGCTGAATTGCTTGGAGTCCTTAGAAACAGGTTGCAGAAAGACCTATCACTGTAAGCCAATTCTTCCACCGATGGCACTTGAAACTCAGCCACCCAAGACCCCGTCAGCTCGTGTCCACCTTGCCAATCGAAGTGCGCAAAAAGAGAAACTACACATCAATCTAGATGAGGAGAAAAAATGTCACATACCCAACACCGAGTAAAGGACACATCTCGGCCGTCACAATGGCCCGCAGCCTTACTTTCACTCAACACACCTAGGTAGTCGCTGCCAAGACGCGTCTCGTGTCAACCTCCTCGAAGGCTCGCAGGAACCGGATGGGGTGATCCTTTGACACCTTACATACATCAATGTTGCCTTGGCATAAAAACTCCACCGCTGAATTCGCTGCACCAGTATGGAGGATTCACAGCGTACATTCACACAAGATTGATGTAGTTATGAATGATTGCAATGAGACTTGTTTAGTGGTTTTGCCCGTTGGCGACCGCCTGTAGAATACCTTCCAATTCTGCGGCATAGCTCTGAAACCTTAGGAGGGAACCTTCAGACGATTCAAGATCGCCAAGAAATGTTGATGAAACCTGGTAGCATAATCCCACCACCAAACCCTTTGAGGACAGAGAATTCCACGGAAGCACTTTGCTACCCAATCCCAGACACTGCAGTCAACAGTTATCCTATCGATTTATCGCTGGATCAATGACAGATGGTATTGAGCAATGGCCATCCTCACTTTGAACAAGAAAGCAGTTTGTGAACAGCCCATCTAGCAAGCCCAAGGCTGGTGACCTTGATAGGAAAGCATGGATTAACCTCAACAGACTCAGATCTGGCGTTGGTCGTACAAAGAACTTCCTTCCCAAGATCGGAGTAGAACCTTCACCAAACGGCGATTGTGAGAGCCACAAACAATTAGCCAAATCATAGATGACTGTGAGGGGTCGACAAGTCCCCAAGAGGAATCCAGGCTCTGATCAACCGGAGGATGAAACTATTCAGCTGGTTAAAGACGGATCTTCCACATGTGATTTTGGACTTGCAAGAACAAACAACGAACGAGCACGGTCCCTTGTTCTTCTTTATTGGTTGCAAAGGGTTAGGCATTTCTGTAGCAAAGTGATTTTCAATGGTCAATCAGGTATGAAGAAACGCATCCCCCGGGGTGTAAAATGAACGAGAAAGACCCCGACGACAACCAACACCATATATAAGATTCTCGGACTTGGCACAATACCGATCAAAAACATGCCCGAAGATACTTTTTGTGCCAATGTAATAATACATTAATTAGAATGACAAAGTTACCTACGAAGTGGGATCCTATACAATACGCCATTTTATAGAAAATAGCTCCTTATAAAAATATGGAGGAAAAGGTAAATTCTCTAAATGTCATGAGATCAATAGAAACAATTGGGAGATAGGTGAGCATGATTGCACGATCAGAATAACAGAATTCCACACAAATGGAAATAGAAGCAGAATCTTACAATGGTAGGGGCACAGAAAATCGGAAGTAAGTTTGAAGATTTGGATACAATTTTCAGGTCGTATTCTTACACTGTGTAAACACAAGATCCATAAAAGATTGGTATTAGACCATAAATGTCAAGGTTATGAACTATTGAACTACGAAGAATTAATGAAATAATTGTGCATAAACCCGGAGTGCTATAGGTTACAGCAAACAGGATAAAAGTATATTGAGGACCAAACAAAGGTGCACCAGCATTACGATATATGCTATAGTCAAGAGAGTACGTACATGTACACACACTGGCCAAAAGTATTGCAACATGCAGAAAAAAGCATTTATATTCACAACTTGATTTAAATTAACATTTATCAGGAGTCTTGACTACACATTACATAATTATTGTCAAAGTGGGGTTTTCAAACAGATGATGTTTTCCCAGAATCAAGTCGTGGACAAAACGTTTAATTGATTTTCATGATCCCTAATATGGCGGGTTAAAGAAGATGGCTAATGATAACTTACCCGATTGTACTACCAAAGGAATATAGGCAGGGGAACGTCAAAAATGGCTGCCAAATAGCGCCCCTAATGAACTTTACCGTTGTCAGGTCAACTCTAATGTGTAGAGGCGAAAATTCGGTGTGGGAGTATGGACCGGAAATAGATAAGTCAATAAAAGATGGAGCACGTTCACCACCGTTGGACGGGAAATTTTAAATGGAAGAAAGAGGCACGTTGAGAACCTGAAAACAACTTTTTAACTGGCACCGTAGACATTGTGCTGTTTGTATTTAATGTGAACGCGTAATCTACACATGATTTGCGTAACCATGGAGTTATACTTAAGAATTGCATTTCAGGGAGGTCTGGATTTCTCGAATATTCGAAGACCACGTTTCCATTGACTTATTATCGTTTCCGGTCGGTCCCACAACCACCATGATTTTTCCCATAAAATGTAGGTAAACGCTAATGAACCGTACCATCATTACGTGACTATTTTGAAGCCACATCTTTTGTGTCTGTGTCGGTATTCCTTCTGGAGTGCAATAAAACAAGTTACGTTTGTTGTTCTTTATCGACCATATTTAGGAACCGTGACAATCAAAATCAAACGTTTTTTTCACTCTTGGGTTTTTGGGAATAACATCTGTTTGAAAACACACTTTGGAATTTAATACGTATGAGTGGTCAAGAATCCATGGTATAAATTTTGAAATCACTTGTTGAATTATTCTGAATTTCGTTTCTGAATGTTGCAATACTTTGGCCAGTTGTGTGTAGTAACATATCACTAGGATGACAAAAAATTGTACTAGAGATAAACAGATAACAATAAAAGTAATTCATTACCTTATGAGGGCCCATGTGCTGGGTGTAGTGATAATCACGATAATTGTATAAGTCTTGTGCACTCCCATTTGTGACAACCACTTTGATGGTGGAATTTTTTAACCAAATTGGATCATTAGATGATATCATCAACACGACCAATAACAGAAAAAAAAGAAAAATCTGTTGTACCGATTCAAAAGGGGTCCAAAAACCGATTTTTGGACCGGGGGGGGGGGGGCACGCATGGGTTAAATGTTGAAGCACCCGGCGTGAATTGAAGTAGGTGGAAGTCTAGGCAAACAGCCTGAAGGGATGTGGAAATGAGTACAGACTTTTTCTATTGAAGATTTAGTTCATTAGGACCCTAAGTTCAATAAGTTTTGGACGGGGTGCAAAATTTTGTTACAGTGCCATTTTTGAAAATCCCAATATGGCTGCTCCATGTCCAAAAATCACTAAAAATCCCTTAAGTATTTCCGAGATAGAGACATAAATATTTCTCGGTACTCCGGTGTTGATAAGAGCAAGTGTTGGTAATGTAATTTTATCATACATTGCCACAACAATCCAATTATGGCTGCCTCAAAAAGTCCCAATATGCTCTCGGGAATCATTAAAATGATCTCTTAAACACCGCCACTATACATATTTACGCTACTTGAATACAAGCTGAACACCTATAACATATGTTCTGCAGGTGTTCAAAATCTGTTACAATCTGATCACACTCTGCAAGTGTTACTTTACACCTCTAGAATGCATTTCCAACACATTCGGAAAGTCAAGTGTGCTGCACATTTTGCGGTTTAGCGGCTTGATTCCAGTGTCTATTATGCATGCTTTATTGCTTTACGCTTATGAGATACATGTATTTGATACTAGAAACCCTTATTGGCATTTCCCTGTAATGGGGATTTTCAAAATTCAAGATGGCAGCCAATACAGCCGCCTTTTATTAAAAATAGGTAAAACCCTACCTGATAGTGTGTATTATATGTACTTTACATCACAAATTATTATTTCAAAATTTTGAAATATTCTACTGTATTGTTGTTTTGTATTTTTTAATTTATTCCTGTTATTTGGAATTTTGTTTCTTTAGCATGCAAAAATTGTTAAGATGAGGGGCCATTTATGTGGTGCCGTTACCTTCTTTAAAACATAGGAAATTACGATACATCTGTATTGTATTTGTTTATTTATCTAGTATATTTATTAGATCGTCTTTTGCTGGGGAAACCCCATCAGTGTAACACTGTTTTTCAGGGGTGCACAGGGGTCAAACATCATAACAACAAAAAATTGGAATTAACAATACAATACGTTATAACCAAGAAATACAGAAAAGAAATTACTAAAACGTATTAATACAATATAAGACACATAATGGACATGGTAAAGTAAAACAGTCCAGCTGCCTGTATAAAGATAAAACATTAGTATTGCACAGTAAAATGTTGAGGGGGGCAGAGCCCATACCAAATACCTTTATAATACAATAAACAAAACAAATTCACAGACACACCTTCAAAGCCACCTCACACGCACACACACACACCACGCACACGCACACACACACCCCGCACACACACCCATGCATACCTACAATACTGAACCACCACAAACACCCATACCCCCTACACACAATACACGCGCACACACATTACAAGCATACATACACAAAAAATTATACACACATACCATATACAAAACACACATAAATACATACACGCAACACACACAAAAAGTAATGTAAAGACATAACTAAATGACAGAGCCATACATAAAATTACTGCGGAATGAGATATTTAAGAGTAGCAAGTCTTGACGGGAGGGGTTGCTTCGCGGCTAAAGGAAAAGATTATTAAAAGCGTTAACCCCCCTGGAGGAAAATTTTCTTTTATCTGAACATTTTACATGGGGGTGGAACAATATTACCATAAGAACCAGCTTTAGTCCTGTGGTTAGGCTATCAGAAATGTTCTGAAAATATTGCAGAGGTTGCTGGAGCATGAATGCAAGACTCTTGTTAAACCATTGATATAAGATGGTATTAAACGCGCTCGTTGAGATTCTGCAACCAAGTATATTTCATGAGGATGTTTGTTGGATATAGTGGAAGGCTCTCCTCCTAGTATAACTTTCCCTGCTGTGTTTTGAAGTGTTTATCCAGTTTTAGACAGGATTTGTTTGGCATGCATTCCCCCACAACATCACAATAATCAAAGTGAGGCACAATAAAGATTTGTACACAGATTAGAGTTTTTTGAGGAAGAATATTTCTTAGCCGCCTTAGTAAACATTACGTTTGTTTGATTTTACAACAGTTTTTATCAGTATTGGGACGCCCATGTAATGAAGGATCATAACCAAATACCGTAGGTATTTGAAACAATCTAATCATTTTTCAAACCGGTCATCCCTAATATAGACGCCAAGACCCTGATCAAGACGACTAAGTTTTTGTTGCGTGGCAAATAGCATAGATTTTGTTTTTTTAACATTGAGGTTGTAAGTAATTGTTTTGCAACCATCTTGAGATATGAGCAAGTTCTCTGTTGAGAGTACAATTACGACCTGACGTGATTTACTGTTACAAAAATTGACCTCTTATTGTGTCCTCTGCATAAAGGTACACTTTGGAGTCAGTACTCTTTAAGTTGGCGGACAAATCATTGATAGATATAGTTGAAGAGCAAAGGGCCGAATTGACCTTGCGGAACATCCAAAGTAACAGCACGCCTTGTTTGGAATCGTGCTCCCCTACTTTTGTGACCTGAATCGTTCTATTTAAATAAGAAATGGAACCAGTCTAGTTCCCGACCCTGCACTCCAATACTATGTAGCTTCGTAAATGAGGGCACTTTTGATGGACCGTGTCACCGGCCTCTTTAGGTCTAGAAAACAGCCCCGTTAAGAAGACAGTGATGCATGTTGTTAAAGTAAATAGTCTGCTAAACATTAAGAAGAAGCTTTGAGTGGAGTTGGATAGGCCTGAAACAGGACTGGTAGGAGACAATATGTTTATTATGATCAATTAAACACCTGTGTAAAGCTGAGTATGAACTAATTTTTCAAAAATTTTCCTTTTTTCCTTTTTTTAATTTTGATGTAAATCTGTAATTACTAGTGTTCAGAGCATCCCCTTCCTTGAAGATCGGTGATACTTTACTTAATTTCCAGGCAGAGGAACACGGCCAGTTTCAGAAAGGAGGTCATGATTATGCAGAGCGGTTTTGACACATGTTTATGGCCAATCTTAAGAAGCTGGGGGATGATGTTTATCAAGACCGGTGGGCCTTGCGACTATCAAGATTCTAAGGCGAGATGATCAATTTCAATCCTCAGTTATTCGAGTGAATTGAAACTGTCTGGTGACGGCAATGTTTCCCTGCTTAGACGATCTTCATAGGTTTGATCGGCAACAATGGTCATGGAAAGATTTGTACCTATATTAGAAAAAAAGCTATTTAATTGATTGGCAATGCTACACCATCATTTATACTTTGTCTCAACACGGGATATAGAGATAGGTTGATGTTGAGATGTTTTTTTGGGTGGGGAAATTGTTTTGAGTGTATTCCACAGTGTATGAGAATCTGTACCAGCCTCATTAATTGAGGGTCAAAAAAAACTCCCTCCAATGATGATATTTAAAGTTTAAAGTAAAGTATGAGATGTATGCCTTGAGCATTAATAACTCGTATCTGGAATATTTGTTTTGCCCAACATACTTAAAAATCAAATGGACGGCAGTATATTATGGCATATATGACATTCGTAGGTTTTAAAGATTCTTAAAAGGCAGCATATTGGCTTCATCTGATTGGTAAGTTGCTAACAACTTGAAAGTCGATATGAGTTCCTACTGGGTATAGAGTGCAGAATGATGCCTCTATCACAAATACCCATTGATGATTTATGGTCACTTGAATGATTTCAGGGCGTATGGCGTTTAGGGTGGCCATATTTGAGAGCGCGTCGTGGTTCTAGCGGAAAAGTGGCAGGAGTCGTGATCCATAGACCGTGAAAATCGTGATTTCGAGAGCCCCCTATGGTCAACAGTGTTTGTGTCCGGCAAGACACTTAGTTTAATTTGCCTCGTTCCACCCAAGCGAAATCTAGGTAGCTGCTATGTGGGAATATTACGATCTAACGGCTGATAGGCTGTGCGCTTGTAAGGCATGTATTCGGCAGCCACCATAAATGAAGCGAAATGCTCGTGACGATTCTTGAAGGGCCGTACGTAAGTACCCGTCGTCGTCGTCCGAGATAATAATTGTGAGGCGCTGTGTGCTTGTAGAGCGCCATATAACTGCTCCGTTATTATATTGGGTTTGATGGTAATTTTGATGGTAAATGTTCGTGATCAATTCACGTCAATAACCGGTTCAAAATCTCGTGCTTACAAAACCTGGATCTAGTACATAAAATTTTGGCCATTTGAATTGAATTTGAGAGTGATAGCGGCCCATATTGGATTTCTAGAAAATGCCACTGCACGAACTTTTGCACACACTCCAGAAATCATTAGCCTTAGGTCAATCATTGACAAAAATCGATCAATAGAAAAAGTCTTACTTCCCATTTCCACCCTGTGCCCCAATTCCTCCTGACTATGACTTCAAAAATGACCCTAAGCTAGGATGCCAAAACCTCGTCAAACCGACCCTAAACGAGGATGTACCCAAGCAAAATACCCTACGCGGGAGGACTTCAGATAAAATATATCCCATATAGTGGAGCGGTCAGGACTGTAAATGATCGGGAACCCTACCCTCGGTACAACAAAATACAACCACTTTTTTTCGAATGATAATAATGTATATTACGAAAATGATGGTTGTGGTAAAAAAAACCTTTGTGGCTGGCAGGTGGTGTTTTTTGGCCAAAAAACTCTATTTTGGGGCTAAAAATAAGATGAGAAAAATCACGATTTTATATTTAAGCCAAAAACACTAGGATCTGATGTCGTGGTATTTTGTTAATCATAGATCTTTATTTTATAGATTGCTTATGAATAGTAAGTGCTACTTTTTGGGTAAAAAGTGTTATTAATTGGGGTGTTTTTGGGGGAAAGGTCCTTTTTTGGCTAAAAATCAAGGAAAATTAGGATTTCTCTTAAGAAAATAGACAAAGCACCAATATGTTTACGTAGTAGCATTCATTGTTTTTATAAGATCTATAGTTCATATATTGTCGGGAGAGCCTGAAAAACTTTAGCAGGTGTGTTTATATCCAAAAGTGCAAAGAATCCCGTTTTGGTTAAAAAATTGAAAAAGCGGGGGCGGGGAGAAATACACACGGATTCTAAAGCATTAAAATGGATGTAGGTCTAATGGACTTCCCTCTGTAGATTTTGATTTCATGTTTAAAAAGGCAGTCAGGAAAGAGAAAAGCAGAGTATTTGATTTAAAAAATGGCACCAAAATTATTCAAAATTTATTTTACCTATTTGCTACAGTACTGTATTTAAGGATTTCTCAGTATTTAAATACCCTAGTTTGTTTTTTAATTAATAGGAGTTGAAGTGAGTAAAGACAGATTAACTACAAGTTTTGTATATCATTTTAGGGCTACATTGCAATCGGAAAGACCTTATGTCCGCATATTCGGAGGGTGTCTGCGTGGCCGTCCGTGTGTGGCAAACATTTATATACACCTTTTGGATACTGGTGGCTTTACTTTGAGACAGATGAAGATGAGAGATATCTTCTTTGATTGAGACAAGCTGGTCTTACGTCGGAGTAACACATGAGGTGTCCTCAAGGGCCTTCAAGCACTTTGAGAATGGCAGTGAATGAATGAAAGGGCCAAACTAGATGGGGAAAAAGGTAACCAGAGAGCAATATGATTGCTCAACGAAACATCGAAAAAAAAATCGTCAAAAATCAGATTTTAGCATGTTCGTAAACAAGTTTCGTTACGGATTACCACCTAAGTTATAGGACCAAACGCAACCTCCTAATAAGGACACAAGCACTTACTACAACACGTAAAGGGATGGAGATTCATAATCTTTGGACACTGTTGTTTTTCTTCCATTTCTATCAACACTTTCGTTAGATATTCTACAGACTTTATTCTTCAATTTCAGAAGCTATTCCTGCAAATTTAAAATATATGTTTGACTCTTTCGGGGGATTACTTTATCGTTTAGCCAAAAATGCCGGATTTATATAAAGCGACATTATCTGTTTCTCTACGACCTCCGAAGATCGTGTTTATTGTGATCTCTAGTGTGAGATTATTATATACGTTGTCTCTCATATATAGGTTTCTTAATAATCCGATGCAATAAGAGTTAAACACTTTAGTACACATAAAAACACCCATGTTTTATGCCTCTGAAATGATATGCTGAACAATTCACTTTGAAAATACCGAAGTGGCATCAGTTTCTCAATGATCTTAAACATGTACAAAAATGTGGGCCAATTTAGTCAAAAAAATTGCATTCGGGGGTCAGAAAGAAATTATGATTTTGAGATATATGAACATGTCATCTAAGTAGATATTTTAGAGGCATGTCAGATATTCATACCGCAACAGCTTAAAAAAAAGCCCCATGTCACTGGGGAAGTGGTAAATCGCAATCCGTCTAGGAAAATCTAAAGAAGAATACATGTATTTCAAACGTGATTCTTTGAAATTTATGCAGATTTTGAGATGCTCTTGTGAATTCAGTTCAATTCTCCCACCAATTCACTCAAGAGTTTTTTGTATCATTCTCAGACTAAATCAAGCCCTATTAGTGATTTTAAGGAATCCTGTGCAAATTTACAAATTCTTAGCGATTGGATGTAATTTGTTGCGATTATGGAACTCTGTGCAATTTAACAGAAATGTGTGTTGGGCGATTTTTTAACAGAACCTTGTGTGTTTTGGTTTAAACCGATCTTGGCGAATTTTAACATAATTCGGTTGTGCAATTTGGAAAATCATTGGAGATGAGTTTACCAAATTTAGATTGTAATTTTGTGATTTAGCGGAATCTTGTGTGATTTTTATGGAATACTGTGTATGTTTTAGATCTTATCTTAAAAAAATCTTGTGCGTATATTTACAACAAAATTTTGTCTGCTTTTGCAAAATAATGGCAAGAGTAATTAAAAATTTGGTAAATTTTTGCAAGCATTTTCCCACTTTACCCCAGAACTTTAGACATCCACTGGATAAAAAGAAGGTTACAACTCGCATGACATTTACTAGAATGGCAATAACACACTGCACTGTAACAGGAATATAAAATGTTACACTTGAATTAAAAATCTGTGGAAGGAGAAAATGTTCTAGCTACCCTGGTAGTTGTTATGTTGTTCTTTGGCAAAAATACTGTACTTTGTGCATAAGATTTCAAATAAATTTTGTGTGATTTTTTCCGTTTTATCTTAAAAAAATTCTTGTGCGATGTACGAAAGTTTAGTTTGTAGCTTTTGACCAAAATAATGCACAAAAAAAAAGTGGACATTTTTACCAAAATTTGAATCCTTTTGGGGCAAGAAAAACAAAATATTATTTTCGGGGCAAAAAACCCTAATATTTATTCTCGACTCAGTTCGCGAAAATCTGGCTTTCACCTTGTTTGAGCTCTTTTAGGGTTTTTTGCCTTTTCCTTTTTTGCGTTATTTGTTTGTTCTATTGTCTCTGTTTCAAATGTATGAATTTTGTTTGATAATTACATCATCTCATGTTCGGGCATGCTTGCAAATCACCTTTTACCAAGTTAGAGAGGTCATTCATAAAATGATACTGAGAAAAGGGGTTTGTCATTTCATAAAAAGATTCCTCCAGAGCAAAGGTTACTCTCTCTAACTTCTTAGATTAAAAATTAATCTAATTGGATTTCTAAATTAAGGACAAATTCAGATAGATTAAATTGTAATAAAAATAGACTGAAATATAAATCTAATAGATTTTAAAGGAAATTTATAGTAGTTATGTAAATCTTTGCTCTTTAATTGAGGTCGAAGATGAAATTTATTTAATGCTGAAAATGCACCTTTTGAAGATCTTCATCTAAAATTAAAAAGGATATGGAAGTAGTATGATTTCTCAGGCATTGGATGTTATGTCTGATAATAGGGCATTTTCTTTTTCTGAAATCCAGTTTATTTAAAGCCTGCCATATGATTAATAATCATAACACTCCTGTATAATGCGAAGGAAAGAGGGGCCATGGTCCTGGGTTCTCTGATGTCGGTACAAAAATTTACAGCATTTTTTTTTTTCCAATCATTCATCAAATTGATTTCATAAGAGCCACTAAATGCTCAAGTCCACCAAATTGCAAAAAATTGCCCAAAAATGGACATATTTGGGACCAATGACTATGCGTGGAATGGAAGCTATTGTAGAACAATAATTGGCATTTTTTTTTTGACTATTTTTGTTCATTGGACGATATATATTGGGACATCCCCCTCCCTTTCCTTCCTCATGTGCGACCGTCTGTCCTCTTCTGCCTTCTTCATTATTTTCATGTGTCCTCATAAATTTCCCTCAATTTTCTTTTTTATTGTTTTCCCTCTGAACATTTGTTGATGCCTTCTTACCATGTTGCTCTTACACCCTACTGAATATTATAAAACGGGTCCCACTATGTTTAAATTTGAGATACAACTGAGAAATAAGCTAATTAAGTGAATGCAATTGTTAAAATTAATATAAAGCATTTCAATTGTGCTTGTGTGACATATTAACTATTCATATATTGCTGTTACATCATATTGTAGCCACTTCTACAATAATAAATTAATGGAAAAAAAAAAAACGAATGAACATGCAGGATCAGGGCCTAGCAGATGACAAGTATGCAGTAAGCCAAACCAAAGCACAGCACAGCCACAATACATAGAAATGATCCCAAATTGGGTTCAGGACATTGATCTCAAAAAAACGTTTTGTGATTGAACTGTTACAATCCTGACCACAGGAAAGTCTTTGAAACTGTCTTATGGAAAAAAAATCTAGTACCGGTGTTGTCTACAGTTCCAACAGGCCAAGACCCTAAGATCTTTGCGATATTTTTAGTCGAAAAAAAAGCTATGCGCTACACTAGAAATTAGTTTTTTATGCCAACTCTTGGAACAACTTCTTTTTTTCTTGACCCGTTCAAAAAACAAGAAAAGAGGGGAAAAACGTTACAAATCTGTTGAAAACAGAAAAACAGACACAAATTGCATTGGTAAGGCCAAAAACAAACAAGGTTAAGTTTCAGTGCAGTATTTTGATTTTTTCGAGCATTTAAAATACCCATTTCATTTATTTTGACTTACTAAGAAAAATTTGAATTTTTGGGGGGAAACAGGCCCCTGTAGTACTAATTAGGAACTTTCAAAAAATTTGCAAGGATGTAATAAAGTGAAAGCCTTTGAATGTAAATTTGTAGTCGTGCAGAGAAAAACAAGAAAAAGTAATATTGGAGATCAAATATAAACGTTTTGCCAAAAATGCATTTTTTTTCATTATTTTGCTTATTTTAGGCCAAAATTGGACTAGTTGAACTAAATTTCCATTTCACCAATCTTGTTGAGCAGACGTATTTTTTGAATCAATTAAAAAGCATCAGTCTACCAAAACAATAGTAACAATTAAGTGTTTAATCATGTCAGTTTATTTGGCCCCCGAAAATAATTTTTTTGAATTATTCGCTCATTTCTGCAATTGATTCACCAAAATGGCCGTTTTTATGGCAAAAAAACAACATTCTAGCCAATTGTTGTATTAAATATAGCTGCCCAAAGTCTGTATGGACACGCACACAATTTATACAGAATATAATCTATAAAATTCCATGAGGTTGTCTTACATACAATGTGGTGGTTTTGTTTTTGTCCATTTAAAGGAATAAAATTACTCCCAGTTTGTTGATTTTGTAGCCCAAAAAAAATTTACCTTCTACCCCAAAAATATACTCTTCTTCTAATGCATTTTGTGCAGCAAAAATATCGGCTGGCCTTTTTAGGCAATGTTTAAAATGTAGATCGAAACCATAAAAGTTACCTTATTATATACGAAAAATTTTGTGCTTTTGGATTTTTTGTAAAATTATAAAAAAATCAGTGTTTTCTTTTTTTTGAGCCCCAAAAGAGTGGGTTTTTTGGCCAAAAAAACACCCCTGCCACCAAAATTTTTTACCATAAACCATCAGTTTCATATATTAAATCCTCATATAATTGGCCTTGAAAAATAAAAGGGTTGTTGTTTTGTCTGTTTGTTATTTCGATGGGGAGGGGTTACTCGAAAAATAAAGCACTTTTTGAAGATTGACCGCTCGCCTCTAAACAAGGATTGACATTGCACCGTACCAGGCAGGCGCCGCCGTAACCAGCCAGGTGGGTCGAGGGGGCCAATTTTCCCGGTAGATGCAACACATTGTTCCGATCACAAAGCAAAAATGTCAACGGAGGTGAGAAGGGAAAAGAATCTGAAAAAGTGCTGATTTAACATGACTATCCGTACGTGTTTATTTCCCGATTTTTCTTCCAGATTTTTTCAGGATGGGGCACTCAGCCCCACCGTTGCCCCCACCTGGCACGCCACTGGTACCAATGGGTGGTGTTTTTGTTGGGGTGTTGGTTTTTGCAGGGAAAAACCGAAGCGCGGGGCTCTAGTAGAGGGACCCCTCTATAGCTTAGCAATATTGGAATTCTAAAGTTGGGGGGTCCACAGTTTAGCGGCGGTCAAATTTGACAGAGGGCCTACATCACATCAAATCAGGTGGACGATCGACACACCTCCCCCCCTCAAAATTGAGGATTTTAGTATAGAAGATAGTTTCATATTTTTCTGAATACCCCAGTGTAATTTGGCCCATAAAGTTCATGCTACTTTCATACCCATACTGAGTACGTATACCTATCATGATTACTACCTATTATCAATCCAAGTGTCCACTTTTGTTGTCGATAGCGATTACAAAATCAGTGGCTTTAGGCCTTACTTGAAGTACAACTGATCAAAGTATGATGTTTTTAATGTGGATTTATAATGAGCATCGTGTCTACGGAAATATAATTTGTTTACTATATATTTTCGGTTTAACAGTACTTCTATATTTATATAACCCGTGAATAAGTAGTAACGCAATAGCCAATAACAAAATCGAAATCGGAGAAAATAACCAATTAGAAGCGAGATCACTAAGCCACGCTCAAGTTGTGAACGCTTCCTTCTGGAGTTAGGCAGCGGCGAACGGCGATCACCTGCATGGGCAGGAAAAATATCTACATAGAAAAATGAAGATAGGCCTGGGTAGCAGGAATATATCGGCGATATAGATCGAGATTTATGAGACTCTTTGATAACAAATCAAGATTTCCATGTCCCCCCAGTCAATGTGCATTTATTTGAAGTGTACGAAAAGAGAAGAAAAAGAACGGTCATGTTTTAAAATTGCGAAATTTTATTTCTCGATGTAGGCATCGACGGGCGTCGGACGCCATTACTCATCTGGTACTTCCGGGTATAAAATAGACCGATTCAATATGAAGTCAGCAACCCAGACATGTTGGTGGACAAGATGGAATACATTCCAGGAATACAATACATTAAGTGTCATCGTCATGTTAGCGATTGCACAGGATCATTGACAGATGAACGTATTTGTAGTACTGGAATGCGTCTATCTTGTCCACCAACAGGCTGGCATGAATACGTCATAACAGATGGTGCAATCCCCGGGGGTGCAGAGCCCGGTCGAAAACAGTAAAGAGGCAAAAATACGCCGGCAAAAAATCTGGTTCGTAAAACCGCGTCTTATGCAATAAGTAATGCTTATCACCTCTAGTTAGATCATTTTAACAAGTAATCTAAGCGGGGAAAAACACCCTCTTCTGCTAAATCAAGCTGTTGTGAGATCCCTAAAAACGCGGATCCCGCGCGGATCCGCGATTTGCCTTTCAAAAGCACCCTAAATCCGCGTTTCTTTCACGCGGGTGTTACAAGTATTATTTCGAGTGCCCCCCCCCGGGATTTTTGCAACTCGTACCCAATTCCCCCGCCAAAAAAATGGAAAAACCACTACCTGAAGACTTTTTCCATAAAATTTGGTATAATAGAGCACAGTAAATACATGTGTACACGTTTGTTTGTTATTTATTACGGCAAATCGACAAAAGAAAATACAGATCACAACACAAACTAAAATAAGCCATCTAGCAATACGTGCAAACGGTAATTAGCCAGAATAAAACCCATTAAGTCGGCTGAATTTGACAACTTATTTCCAATGGGGTCCATGAAAATGACAGACGGCACATGGAAGCGAGGACAACAATAAAACAAAAGCAGAACTAGCAAAAATGATCAGGATTGAAAGGTGATTTTCACAACCCAACCATAAAACTGGAAAGAAGTTAGATCAAATTTCAGCCGACTTAATGGGTCAAGGCAAATATTGGGAAGATGGAGTTTAACAAGAGTTTGAACGTGGCCTTATCGCTAACATGATATTGGAGAGCAAGTTATTCCAGTCAGTAATGCCATTATAAAAGAAAGCACTTAAACAGTCTGGACCTTTAAACCCGAGGGACTTGAAAGTTATATAAGCTAGATCTAGGATGATAAAAATGAAATCTGTCTGACTTTAGTAAAAATTGATTGAGATATGGGGGGCCAACAGAGTTGAATATTTAAAATAGGGCTGAGCGTAGTTGCTAACTATGTTTGAACATTAAAGAAGATATCACTGAACCAAAAGTGAGCTTGACTAATATTATCCCTGGGTTGACATATTCAGTATAAAACGAAGCTTTATTTGACATGATTTGAGGCTTATTCCGACACTTCTTACTAATACCCCACCGTCCACGCAGGTAAAACAGTAGTCAAAATGACACTGTAAAAGCCGAACTGAGTGTCCTACGAGTTTACGGTTTTAAATACTGTGATTGTTCTAATAAAAAATTGAGTTTTCCAGTCACCATGTTAATGAGGGATAACCATAGAGTCACCGAAAGGTTGATCAAAGAGTCACCCCCAGATAATTAATAGCTTTTGAGATTGTATTTTTTGCCATATTAAAGATGATATGAAAAATCGGTGACCTTTTTCAACTGATTTTTGGAACCAAATAAAGTACATTCAGTTTTGCCGAATTGCAAAGAGAGCTGTTGTAAATTAGGCCGTTATTACAAGATTTCAGGTCCAAACTGAGGCTTCTGGAAACAACTCGGGGTCTTTGTCAGATGAAATAAGAACGCTGTCATCTGCATAGAGTAACAGCCGATTCTTCAAAGAGATTTCCATATCATTCGCAATAGCAAGATACGCAGAGGACCTTAAAGGCTCCCTGGGGCACACCCCAGGTGAGATTTTGGAAATCAGATTATCCATCTATGGAAACGAGCTGCCTGTCTATTGGACGAAATAAGAGATGAACCAAGCCGAGTTGATTCCCATCGCCTCAAGTGTGTACCCAAAATCGAATGGTTAACGCTGTCGAACCTTTTTCTTTTTTAGACATTCAAAAGAAGCATGCCGACATAATTCATTTGTAAAGCTCCATTTAATGTAGTCAGTAAGATATAGTAAACATGATTCTGTTGACTATCCAGAACGAAAGCCTGATTGATATTGATAAAGAATTGTTTTAGATTCGAAGGTATCCTCCACCTGAACATAGACCACATTTCTCCAATATTTGGAGACGCAACTCAGCGACACTAAACGGTTCTATAGGTCCAAACATCCAACTGATTTTCTTGGTAAATAGGGGCACACCCTTGCAAGTTTAAGATCGTCCAGCACGGTGTTAGTATTGATTGACAAGTTGACATATGTGTAATTAGTGGGGCCAAGATGAAAAGCCCCATTGTCAAGAACTTGGTGGGGGCCCCTGCCCAAACTGCCCCTGTATGAACATTCAGGTTGGAAAGTTCTTTGTAAACCAAAATCTTCATCAACAGGTTTGAGCACAAATTCATCAAGCAACAATGCCCTTGCTCTTATAAAACAATGAATGAATCGACACCGATGCCAAACATCTTAGAGTGGGGAAGGTAATTTAATATAAGGAAGCCGCTCTGTAGGGAAAAAGGTGTTGATATAATTACAAACTGAGGTGTGGTCAAAGCAAACTCGCCATCGACATAAGGACAATTTTTGCCTTATTTGAGGTTCGAGCAGCTATACTAGCACTCTTATTTCCTTTGATTTGATACGTAAGGAGGTAGATCGTCCTAGTTGAAGGCACGATTAACCTTTTTCAGTGACGTCTCATTTATCACGCATATGAATTGTTATTCTTAGGATACAGTGGTCATCCACGGTTCCGTACGATTTTTATAAGGATAGTACGTTAGGGGCGACACTCAAGATACAGGTCAATAACATTTTAAAATTTGGACCTACATAACAACACAAAATCGGTACCAAAACAGATGGACCAGTCGCAAGTACTTAGACGTTAGAAAAACATTGGCATCATAATGTTTCATGGATCTAATAGAAGCAGTGTTATGAGAAGCAATGGGAACCCGAACAGATCTCGTGCAGTAACAAGGAAATGGTCAATGAGACCAATGGTAAAACCACCATTTTGGACAAACAGCTGTTGGAATTAATAACTGATATGATTAATGATGCTCTCGGAGGGATCGGTGACACGAGTGGGTTGATCGATTACATGGTTTTAAACCTGCACAAGAAAGTAAGTTAAGCTAGGGTTTATACGATGAGATAGGATTAATACCATAGATACATATATTAGTTCACCTAATAGATAAGTTATGAAAGCACGGAATCAAATTTATCAAGAAATTCTTTGAATTAAGTTGGATCTGTAGATAGTCCCCACTAGAATTGGTTTTGTTTTGGGTAGCAAGAGGTCACACCACACTGCCTCAAAATCATCAATAATGAGATCAATCCGTGGGTTATACGTAATGTCAGCTCTTATATACATGCAGACCCCGCCACCTTGGCGATTGCGATCACGGCGCATTGCTGAAATAAAAAAAAAATAAAATGCTACTCCAGTACGATTTAAGGGGCAAAGCAAATTTTGAATAGCGCAACCAAAATGCTTAATTATGCTAATTAGCATAATAACGCCATGGCCAATTTAATTTTTTTTTTCCACCAAAATATGCGCAACTCATATTTAGGCAATTGCATAAAATTTTGGGAAAAAGTAATTTACCGTTTGGCGTACGAAAAACAAAATGTTGGGTCCACCCCCCTTATACACGTAAGTGTTAAGAACAGGGTATGATAGGCATAAAGATTAAGGTAAATAAAGAATATGTAAGTATAATAAAGGTAGGAAAAAGCACATTCGAAATATTTTTGGGGTACAATATTTATGTCCGAAAATCAGATCAAAAGACGACAATATCAGCATAATCATGATAATAGCACCCATGAAATGTACACAATGGACTAATTTCAGCAGGATAATGAGAAAATTACGGCCTTTCATCTGATATCAAAACTTATACTACTTCCGGGTAAATCAGGGGGTCCCATAGGCGATCGGAACAAGCACCTTTAAGAGGGCTTTTGCACCGCATAAGTGCCCAAGAGGGGGGGGGGGGTCCATAGTACCCAACATTTGATTTTTTTTGCGATTGCTCGGTTACGCAATCAAATTTTTCAAGGAGTTTTTTGCTAATTGTCTGATTTATGAATACGCTTCTCCTGATACAAAAAAAATTAAATCCGCCCACGGCTTCATTAGAATAATTAGGTTGGGTCCCTAGGAACCCCCCCCTCCCTTTGGCACTAGCGGAAGTGAAAAAATCAAGATATTTTACTAATTAAAAAATTAAAGTAATTAAATCTTGGGATTTATTTGCTTAGATATATACCTTAGGAGGTAATTAATAATAATTAATAATACTTAAATCAAATAACCTTTTATAATATGCTGATAGCATCAATTTTAATTTTGTCATACCGTGCTCTTAACTGTGTAAGTCTATGGGAAAAATAAGGCGATTTTGAAGTTTCTGAGAAAAATACAAGATGGTATAAATTTGGCTATATTTTGAAATGATTATTTTAATTGGTTATTCTAGAGTAGATATAATGAATTATTTTGGTTCAAAACCTTATATTGGAGTTGCTGAGGATGGAAATGTGCGAACCACTCTTTGTCGAAGAGTGACAATTTCAATTGGCCATAGGTCATAGGTCAAAGGTCGGATTTTCATTTTTATTTTGGGTATGTGGTTCTTACGTAACCCCCATTAATTTGTGTTATTGTCATGATCAAACTCCCACGGAAAAGTGGTTATCTGGGTTGGGTCCCTCAGGAACCCCCCCCCCCCCTTGGCACTAACGGAAGCTTTTTTAGCTTGGGCACTTAAGTGTTAATCACTGGGAATCAAGTCCACCCACCATGACACTGCTCTTATTCAAAGTTGGCGTCGTTGCCTCATACGCATAGGCTTAGGAAAATTTTCAACATGGGGGTCAAAGTTCTGTCGAACCTAATGGGGATCCAGGGGTATAGAGCCCCATGGCGTGGGTCCAGGGAGCAGAGGTCCTTGGTGGGGGTATGGGGCGAAACCCCCTGAAGCTGTTGGCTCTAAACATACGACACATCGCTGAAAACCATTATTGTATGGGTTTTGCGACGTTTTATAGCTCATATCCTGGAAATTTATGTTTTAAACTTTTACATTACTTTCACCTTCAATTAGTGGGAGACTGAAAGGGACTTCAGCCCACCCACCAAAAGTATTGGAGGGTCCCAAGCCCTAGGTCTATGAATTATAGGCAAGGAGGACGAAGGGTTGAATTTCACCGGAGTTGCAATAGACGTACTACATGCTGAATTTTTCAGAATTCGATAGAAAACATTCCATTCTTTGTCCAAGTCAAGTCTGCAGTGATCTGCATATGTAGAAAATATATGTTTTGCCCCAATTTATCTGCACAAGTTGGGCTGTGGGAAACCACCTATTATTCATTTTCGGGTAATAACACAGGAGAGCCTTGCTAAGCCTGTACCAACAAGTCCAGTGAAAAGGTGGAACTTCCGCAAGGCAGACTGGGACCAGTTCAAGAACCTGGTGGATTCAGAAGTGCCCAAACTCCTGACACCTACCTCCTCCAACCTGGACAATTCTTACACAGCACTGTGTCAACTCTTTATTAATATAGCAAAGAAGACCATCACACGTGGCTGCCGTCGCAGTTATATCCCATCCTGGGATGAGGAATGTGATACTCTTTACAATGATTTCCTGAATTCTGAACCCGGGGAAGAAGCTTCATCCAAGGCCTCAGATCTGACAAACTGCTTGGACAGGAAACGCCGTGAGCGCTGGGAGGAGACGGTCCAAGGAATCGACTTCACCCACTCCAGCAGGAATGCCTGGAAGACTATAAACCGCCTCACCGGCAGAATTTCCAAACCATCGAAATGTCCAGTGACTGCCAACTCAATTGCTGAGCAACTCCTCGCAAATGGTCGTTTCAAGAACATTGACAAGGATCACACTCGCTCTGTCAAAAAAGAGATCACCAAACTTCGTCGAGCCCCCGGCGTGGACGGGTCACTTTCAACGTCCTTATCACTAGATGAGCTTGCCTCTGCTATCAGCCAACTAAAGAGTGGAAAGGCCCAGGGCCCTGATAACATACCAGTAGAGTTCCTGATGCAATGCGGCCCACGATGTCTAGATTGGCTCCAGGAGTTCTACACATGTTGCCTTACCAACCAGTCCTTACCCAAGATCTGGAGGAGAGCTACTATCATCGCACTCCCCAAACCAACAAGCCTGGCCCGGCTGGAGCCCGTCGTCGAACCCCATCTGTCTGACGAACAAGCAGGAGTTCGCCGTGGCCGGAGCACTGTCCATCAGATTGTAAAATTCACAAATAATATTGAGGAAAGCTTCGAAGAGCGCCGTAAGGCAGGCGTCATCTTGGTGGACCTTACTGCAGCATACGGCACCGTGTGGCACCAGGGCCTGACACTCAAGCTTCTCAGGACCATCCCGGACCGTCAACTTGTACAATTCATATGTAACATGCATGCAAACCGTAGCTTTATTCTCAAGACCAGTGATGGGCAGAGTAGTCGTCTGAGGAACGGAGTACCACAATGATCTGTACTGGCTCCTATGCTGTTCAACTTGTATATCAGCGATTTACCTCAAACAACATCTACACAATATGGATACGCCGACGATCTTGCCCTTCTCCACTCGGACAGCAACTGGACAGAAGTAGAAAGCACACTTACTACAGACATGGCCCTTCTTGCAGCATATCTCAAGACCTGGAGACTGAACCTGAGCGAAGCCAAGACCACCGCTACTGCCTTCCACCTCAACACCAGAGAGGCTCATCGCCAGCTTCATCAACCTCAATAACTTAATGGAGCGCCTCTGCCATAAAATCCTACCCCAACCTACTTGGGAGTGAAGCTTGACCGGCAGCTTATTTACTGTCAGCGCCTCGAGTCCGTATGCGCCAAGGTATCTTCGAGGAATAACCTCCTGTGCCGACTTGCTGGATCCACAGGGGGTGCCAGCCCACGACCCACGCACCACTGGGGCCTTGGCTTCTGTTACAGCACTGTTGAATAATGCCGCCCCAGCATGGTGCACATCTCTCACACAAAGATCTTGACACAGTATCACAGATCTTGGACCATAACTGGCTGCCTCCGTCCTACTCCATCTGAAGTCCCCACGTGCTTTCAGGCATTGTACCTGCAGTACTCCGGAGGAGCACCCACAAGCACAAACTAGTGAATTAAGGCCCTGCTGGACAAACAATTCACCCTGCTGCATAACACTGTCAAAGAATCACACCACCCCTCGGTAGACAGAGACTGCGCTCTCGCCGACCCTCAATTCAATTCAATTCATCAATTATTTAATTCAGGGCCATAACATATTGTATGTGACAGAAATGTATAATACAGTATATTATATAATAATACATAAAGTATCAAGTGTAGACTGTACTAATATAACAGGTGAGGG
This sequence comes from Ophioderma brevispina, assembly GCA_023653785.1. NCBI lineage: Eukaryota > Metazoa > Echinodermata > Ophiuroidea > Amphilepidida > Ophiodermatidae > Ophioderma > Ophioderma brevispina. The sequence goes on along the minus strand of JAMKCH010080394.1, from coordinate 9,104 downwards.
ATAGAATGCTAGGACCAGTATGGACAACCCGATAGGGCTTATGTGTTAGTGCTGGCCCTAGTAAACATACATGTAAATATTACAAAAATGATACCAGTCATGGATATATAGAATATTACATAGGTAAATCTACATAACAAAAACAGAAACAAACAAACAAAAACAAACAATATATCTAAAGCTACAAACACTTAACGGGAATCGGAAACGGGAGTTTAGACAAGAGGACTGACTTTTCAACATTTCGTGCTGAGGTATGTACTAAAATTACAATAATGGAAAGCAGAGGTATAGAGGTAGAGGTGAAGAAAAGTAAGGATTGAGATAGAAATAGGATGAGAAAAGGTGATGAGAGAAATAAGGACTTGGGGGCGAACTTTTTACAAAAAAGAATTGTACATGGTTGAGCTGACCTGTTTTTTTTTTCTCCAGTGACAGCTTGTTTAAAAGTATTTTGTTTGTGATTTGTTGAGATGGATTCTGGAAGAATCATCCAAAGTTTTGCACCGTGAACTGAATAAGTGCTTTTCAGAGGAAGATTTGGGAGGGGAAGATGAAGTTTTTCGGCTTGTCGGTGTTATAGCTGGGAGTTGTCGGTTTGTGGTAAAGTAAATGCTGAAGTTCGGAGGTAGATGATTGTTGTGATAGGCAAACATGAAGAGCGAGGTTGAAGTGGTGAGGTGCTTAATTTAAGTGTTTTCAGTGAGTACACCTATGGTAAAGGGTAAGTTCTGGGGTGGGGGGAGTTTGTGGATAGTGCGACTGGCCCTTTCTGTCCGTGTGTTTAGGTTTGGTTGGTGAGCGTGAATGATAGTTGGAGGCCCCGATGATGTTCCAGTATCTACGTATGGGAAGAACTAGTGTGGTTTGTTACAAGTGATTTTTAAAGTGTATTCTGGAAGGTGGTGTTTATTCTCTGTAGATTGTACCAATTGCGTGGGCTGCCCTTTCGTAATGACAAAGTTGATATGTTCGTTCCATGTTATTTATCATCGATTGTGATGCCAATAAAATGTGGTTGAGTGTACCTGGGAGATTGCTCCTGTTTATCTATTGTTAATGTTTTATTGTGATTAGATGCTGTGTGTAGAGAAAGCAGTAGTTATTTTTGAAAACATTGAGAGAAAGTTTGTAGCCCGAAACCATCAGTGATTTTGGCCGATTGGCGTTGTAAGGTTTCGTATAAGTTGTAATGACGTTGCTGTACGCTATGTTAGGGCACTTTTCTGTGAGTATAGGTTCCCATGATTCACAGTGTTGAGTCTGTGGTTAAATGTGCGAATGTTGGATCTCTGTAGCCACGTTTAGTGATTGTTGTTTTTTGTGGGCCTGCTTATGCTTAAGAGATGTAATGAGGAATATCCTTGGCTCTGGTCTACAGCAATGCTGAATATGCCGCCCAGCATGGCCTGTGCAACATCTCATCACACAAAGAAATCTGACACAGTACTCAACGAGATCTTGAGAACCATCACTGGTGCCTCCGTCCTAATCCATCTGAATCCTACCAGTGATTTCAGGCAGTTGCACCTGCAAGTACTCCGGAGAGAACACCACAAGACAAACTAGTGAATAAGGCCCTGCTGGACAACAACACTGCGGCATAACACTGTCAAAGAATCACACAACTCGGCAGACAGAGATTGCGCTCTCGCCGACCTCAAGTCAATTCAATTCCAATTCCATTTATTCAGGCATAAATATCGTAACGTGACAGGAAAATGTATACTACAGTATCTTATATAATAATTACATAAAGTATCAATTTTGTACTGTACTAAGATGAAACAGGTGAGGGATATGAAATGCTAGGACCAGTAATGGACAACCGATAGGGCTTATGGTTATTGGTGGCCCTGTAAAACATACAAGGTAAAATTACAAAAATGATACAGTAAGGGGATAATATAGAAATACATAGGTAAAATATACATAACAAAAACCGAAACAAACAACACAAAAACCAACAAGATATATGAATGCAACACAAACACTTAACGGAAACGTGGAGGAAACGGGGAGTTAGCAAGAAGGACTGACTTTTCAACATGTCCTGCTGAGGTATGTAATAAAAATTCAAATGGAGAGAGAAGCAGAGATAGAAGAGGTAGGGCTTGAAGAAAAAGTAAGGAATATTTTGATTTTGATAGAAATAGATGAAGAAACGGGAGGGAGAAATAAGGACTTTGGGAGGAGAAATTAAAAAGGAATGTACTGGTTGATGAAATGTTTTTTCAGTTGAGCTTTAAAAAGTATTTGTTTTGTTGTTTGTTGAGATGGATTCTGAGAAATCATTCAAAGTTTGCACCGTGATTACTGAATAAATTGCTTTTTCAGAGGAAGATTTGGGAGGGGGAGAGGGAAGATGAAGTTTGTCGGCGTGTCTGGTGTTATAGCTGTGGATTGTCGGTTTTTTTGTGGAAAGTATGCTGCAAGTTGGAGGTAGATGATTGTTGTGATAGTCAACAGGAAGAGCGCTGTTTGAAGTTGGTTGAGGTTGAGGTCTCTAATTAAGTGTTTTCAGTGAGTAAAATAATGGTAAAGTGTAAGTTCTGGGGGGGGTGGGGGGGGGGAGTGAGTTGGATAGTGCGGCGATGGCCATTTTGCTCGTGGAGTTGTTTAGTTTGGGGAGTCGTGAATGATAGTTGGAGGACCAGATGATGTTACAGTAAGTAAGGTGTGGAGGAAACTTTTTAGTGTGGGTGTAAAGTGATGTAAGGTTTGTAGGCTGGCAAGGTTGTGTTCTTTAACTCTGTAAGTGTACCCAATTGCAGGGGGACCGCTTTCGCTAAGGGACCAAAGTTGATATGTTCGATTCAACATTGTAGTTATCATCGCGCTGTGATGACCAATAAATTGGGTTGAGTGTACCTGGGAAATTGTCTGGTTATCTATTGTTAACGTTTGATTGTGATTAGTGTTTGTGTGTAGAGAAAAGCATTAGTTAGTTTTTAAAACATGCAGAGAAAGTTTGTTTGTGGCATGACTTATTGCTTTAAGAGATGTAAGAGGATATCGGGAAGTGATCTGTAGTGTCGGTGACAAATATCCCTGGTGTGGAGTCTGTGTCATGGAGTTGGTGATAATGTTATCAAGAGCGTGGCTCGTGTTGTGCGTATTCTTGTAGGTCTGTTAATAAGAGTTTGCAAGTGATGTGTTAATAAAGTCCTTAATGGGTGGATGTAGGGGAATAATTGAGAAGATTGACATTAAGTCACCGACAATATAGACATCCGCGTTGGTTTTATTTGTTCAGTGCGAAGCTGTTCGAAGCTATTGTTGAAATTTTGGATTGTGTGTTCATGAAGTCTGTAAATAACTCCGACAGTTATATGCTTGGGTCTATTGTTGGTGTTAATGGTGAGTTCAATGAAAAGTGAGTCAAATTCGGTGCCTGGTGTCGTGGCGATGATTTTGTATGAGAGGTGATTTTTTATGTAAAGACAAACTCCCCTTCCTCTGCCAGTGAGTGCTCCTGAAATGTACCGTATAGCCATTAAAGTGAGGGGTGACTTGGTGTCAGTAAGCAAAGTTTTGAAAAAGCTCTAAGACAGAGAAAAGAGTAGTTGAGGTGATCAAGGTAGTTATTGATTTCTTCGTATGATTTTGTGATATACCGGCAGTTGGAAATGGATAGGGAAAATGAGGTCGTGCTTGATGGTTTAATTAGTGTGTTAAACTGTCGTCAGTGTGATAGTGGGGTCAAAGACCCAGAGCTGTTTGTGTGCTTGTGGTGAAGATGGGTGGTCGCATGTTGAGATGATATGGGGTCTGTTGGAGTAAAACGGTTGATGCAAAGAGAATTAAGTTTGATTATGTTTAATTAGTGTTGGTGAAAATTCAATTAGTGATGGGCGAAAGTCTTCGTCGTGAAGCTGGTGTTAAATGGCAGTTCGTATAGGCCCGGGCATGATGACACTGAAAAGGATAAGTCAAAGGAAAATAATAGCTAGGGAGGTTATAAGGGAGAGAGAGAGAAAAAAAAGAGAGAATGAGAGCGAGAGAATAAGAGAGAGAGTGTGAGAGAGAGGGAGGAAATTGAGAGATGGTTGGGTGAGGTAGGTTGAAACGAGGAAGAAAGAAAGTGTAGAAGAGCGGAATGAGAAAGCGGGTAGATAAAAGTGAAACATACCTGTAGACAAGACTGTGTTGAAAAGTCAGACAAGACGAAAGCAAAAAAAGGCAAAGCACAAGAGGAAAAACAAACAGGGCTAAGAAAATACAAATTACTAGCTATTTGTACTATAACTTATGTAGAGCAGTTGTACAAAAAAAAACAATTGGGTTGCTTACAAACAAGGGTAAAAGAATTAACAGAAAACAAAAAACCTAAGCTATCAAAACACAAATTAGACAAACAACAAATTATCTTATGTATTAAATATATAACAAATTTATAGGGAAATTGCACGCAATAAAAGATTAAGTCAGGAAACTATAATACATATTGGAAAAAAAAATACAAAACCTATAATGGAGTGGGGAATTATTTAACAGAACAAACTAACAGAACAATAATGTACTCAGGGATATATATATATCTAACTAATACTACACTTCCCTACCATGCAGCGACGCCAGCGCGAGACCCGATGGCCGCACCAGCAAACCGCGCGCGCTGACCTTTCTGCGACACGCCGCTAAACTCTCCAGTTCCCAAATCAAATCTACAGACAAGGAATACGCCTGGCTAGATACCAAAGACAGATCAACTCTCTAGTACACCTAAGACAGAACTACCACCTGGCAGCAATCTCCCACGCAAGGAATGGGTCACCCTTAAACCGGATTCGCACAGGAGTCTATCGCTTCAATAGCAACATGCACCGGTGGGGGAAAATGGGGGATGCAGGCACATCGCAAGCATGTCCAATGTGGTCTCCATACCAGACTGCGGATCACATTTCAACGGAGTGCCCTACCTTTCGTTTACCGGTGGGACACAGATTTCTCAAACCGCAACCATCAACAGTGAGTTGGCTCCAACGCTTACAGCATATTTAGCTGCTGCTCATACGCAAGAAGAAGTAGTTAAAGGCTGTTTCAGAGATTTTGAAATATATAATTTTTGTGCAGTAATTAAAAATAGTCATCTAGAACTAAAGATAGTTACCTAAAATGCTTAATTCGAAAGTTACAGATGAATCGGATTTTTCGTTTTCATGCAGTAAACTTCGTTTTTCATCGCAGATGTTTATTTTCGTTTTGGGTACAGCCTCCTACGTATTGTACGCACCACTGTCAGTGTGTATAATTCTGCTGTAGTGTCCATACGATCGTGGGGAAGAAATATGACTCAGGGCGACCCGATCTCGTGTGACGTTAGTTTCCGTTAGTAAGGGTACACCGCGTGTGTGTATACGTATGTAATTAGTCCCTGCCACGAGTAATGAAGTATCCGATGTGAAAATAGGGATTTGTGATCTGTGATGTCTTGTGATTGGTTGATTGATTTGTTAGGACTATGTGTGTACGTAGATATGTTTCGCGGAAGGCGCTGAGAGGATGTGATTTGGTGTATACATGCCCGTATACATAAGGTTTATCGTAGATAGCGAAATATCAACAGAGGGCGCTCTGCCGCAATGCATGATGGGATCGAAAAAGGGGCAAACAAAAACTGGATTCCCGGATGTAACTGTAAACAATGTGTACTTGCTTATTGGCAATGGGAACTCCAAAAATATCAAACTTTGGAGTCTGGTATTAAACAAAAATCGGCAAAAGGAATCTAAAATCTGTATGATTTATATATATTCCACCTTTATCTGTAAAAGTACCGAGATACAAATAAATGGCGACTGTTTGGGGGCATTAATTTTGAGTTGACATGAGTGCGATCTGCCCTGGCCCTGCTGCTTGTGCAGCTACAGCCCGGCCCCTTGGTCCGTCCTGTTGGTATTAATCACACATTATTTTAAATATTTCAACCAAAAATAGACACTTTGTAAATTGGAAAACAGAAAAAGTTTATATTTTTCCTACATTAAAATATTTGTATGAGGATGTTTCACACGAAGCTTACCAGAAATTAAGAATGATGGTGCCACCGCACGCAAATATAAATAACTCCATATGCACACTTCGCGGGCGGCCGAATCCGTCGGCTACCACTGTGATTGTAAAATGGTAAAAATCCATTTGTCAATATACACTATTTGAAACTTGACAGGAACAAACTTTAAACAATTTGTCTAAAACTTTGATGTAGGCCTCTAAAAAAATAGCATTATGGTTGAATCGAATTACAGTTATGAAAATGCAGGAAGGTTGATAGAAGTCTAACAGTTTTTTTCCGTGTGCGATGCGCTATGTGTGGGCCGTGATTCAAGCGGCACTCGATGACCAAGTTTGCCTCCCCGTGTCCGGTGTATCTCAGATGCATCGTTCCACGAAAAGGTCTCTTTTCTGAACTAATATTTAATAATGAAACTCATATCAAATTGTGAAATTGCTAATCATACTGGGGGATTAATATTCGGCTGCTTCAATATACAGCCATGATGAATTTTGGACTTTTTATGTAACCCAAACTGGGACGAGAATTCGGGGTTACAGTGTCAACTCCATTGGCGGCTCAATGCACGCTACATCTTTCGATAACAGCTGCAGAATGACGAAGGTAGAACTATTATCTGGTTATTTTTGAGGGGATAGTTTGTGTTCGTACCTTTCATCAAAAAGATTACTATAACTATCATTCATGGACAAACAACGGGTACATTATCATCATTAACTTAACTAATTGAACAATCCCAATAAGTTTTTGTTGGTTCTACTCGTTTGCCGTGATGCCCTCATTGGACAGTTCATGGACCAAATCATGATCATCGACGGTGTGGTGCTGTTGCCGCCCCTTTGTCGGCCCATGATCCTTGCGGGGGTTCTTAATCTACGATAAGCCTTAATTACTGTCCTTTTTGCGGCAGAATTATCGTCTATTGCATGATGCATTGGATATAGGCTATGTATGAACACATGTAATACATGAAAAAGACATGGTGAAATTATCCCGCCTTTGACACCATTGTGCAAAGAAAGGTATGTAATAGATGTAAAGATGGGATTATTTTGTTTTGCAACCACGAATATGGAGAAAAAAGAAGGTTTTGTCCCCCGTCATTTATTTATATTACTATTGCTGAAACCACCAAAATTGTGGTGTCGTGTTCGCGGAGCCTAATTCATGTGCAGTGAATTCGGCGTATTTTTTGTTTTCTTGCACGAAGAAAACTCGTGTTTTATAGTAGATAGATCACGTTATTTTTTATTATTTCTTTTGAGACCCAAAACTTGCATGTAACTAGTATAGAGAGATGTGAGTAGAAGTTGATCTGGAAGTGATGAAATGAATTATTTTGATGTATAATGTGGGGGAAAAAGAGGACATTTTTTATGTAGAAGGATTTGGGCGTGTGCCATTTATAAAGAATAATGATAATTATATCGAAATGATCAGTACAAAGGATCTGTTTTAACACTTATGTTAAATATTCAGTTAATGTTATTTATAATAGAATCAACCCACGCGTCACCCGGCAGAAAGTTTAAGACTGTGGGGGTGCGTCAATTACTTGGGAAAAAAGGCTTAGCCCATTAACCTATTTCATGAATGACTAAAATAATCTGGCCTTTCAAGTTTTCATGGAAGAGCGCAAAGCCTTTTGTGTTCCTTCATATCCAAAACACAGGCGCTCAAAAGTCAGTATAACCATTGAAGCAAATGCAATTAGTGAAGCTATCAGAATGTTTTGAACATCATGCATCTATCAAAATGCATTTACGGTTGTCTAAATGATTCATTAACCCAAATTATTTTTATTTATTTTTAAATTCTGCTATCGACACATGTGTTTTTAATAATTCCAATGTCATCCCAGTTAATTGTAATACTCCTTTATAGTCCAAAATGTAGCAGCTTAACCAAAATCCATCAAAAATATTAAAGGTGCATTTCGTGGATTCCTAGCACTTCATTTTTGTTTTTTGTTTCACTAGATATCCCTGGAAAAACTTAATTTACAAAATTTCCATTGCGTGCAGTTTCAGTTCAGTGCGTTTTAATGTTATTCCAAATGTGTGCATCACGCTGTCCCCATTGGGAACTGTCTTGTCCATTTCTCTCCGCTTAAAAACACAAATAACGAAAATTACAAATATCATTTTAAAAATCGCATTTACACGTAAAATTAGGCACACATACTATACTTAATCCAACATTATTCATGATATAATTGCATCAACGTTTGTGGCAACGTTAGAAGATTGGACTGTGCATCACGAATGGGCCCCTTTAAGAATAATGCACTCACAGCAACTAGTTTTTTTTATCTGTATCTTGAGAAAGAAATGGATTTGAAAAACTAAAATTTCAGACTAAACGAGAAAAAATACGGCCTTTCAGCCGACATCAAAATTGATAACTACTTCCTGGTAATCAGGGTGTCCCAAAGACGACGGAACAAGCACCTTCAATGGACGTCAAACCTCACGCTTAAATGTCAACTCATTTTATTTTTGTTACACTTTCCTAATAAATATTTAGGCACCGTAAGTTATGGGCAACTGTGTACTTCTTCATGTACCCTCGTCCAACCCATACGCCAACTAACTGCGATGATTGTCTTTTTTTTATAAAACCATCTTGTTACTTAGTTTTTCACACAGTGATTGGTATATGGACAGCATTATGTATATGGCAAAAAACACGAATTTGTTTGGAAAAATGAGTGCTCCCCGTCATCGGTAAATCTCTGAGTCAGCCTTTAAGCATGCTATCAGTATTAAAATATAACCTCAAAATCATGGGGTGTAGATATGTAGGGGATAGGATACGTGCAAATTAATGCAATTTGCACTTTTTTTCCGTAATTTTCAACACCATTTCATCCATTATCAACATAAATCAATATTTTCAAGGTATTGGACACGTTTTAGACAGAACCCAATATTAAAATGTTTTACTCTGTGTACATGTTTGAAGTCTTGGGACATGTGGAATAACATATTACGTAAGGGTTAGATATGTTCGTATAACGAAGTTTTGTCATTACGGCCAGTTGTATCTCCGCTTTGTAATGAGTAGCTACAACCATTGAGTGGTG